>MU189835.1:23690-48429 GCA_016904865.1 Pissodes strobi | reverse complement strand
CTTTTTCTCCGAGGATTGCCTATGTTTGGAAGTCCTTGTCTGAGCGAATTTGACCTAGATAACATATTTGCATTATAATTTAAAACTACCAAAATGTTGATAATTTTTGACTATTAGAAATATTAAGTATACATCTAAATAAACACAATTTCGCACATATAAATTGATACCGAAATATCGATACATTGTTATTTAAGTAAGTCGACAAACTGCCAGCTAATATCTCATCTCCCTTCTTCAAAATGAACTTACAAATACTACTTGCGTCGCACTTATTTATCCATTATACAGGCTCTAACCCTTAACATTTCTCTGATGACATCGGAGCAATGAACATAATCCTTATGTCCAGAGTGAATGCATGGTAATTTGCTACAGCATTGCTATAGTTTATTCTACTAATAAAAATCAGTTTCGGCACATCACTTACCTTCTTAACAGAATATCATCGACGACTCGAAGAGAATTAGACCGTCCTCTCTGATACGTCGACACCGTAGGGCTATCGGGTAGAGATAGTGAATTCGATTTCGTTGTAACTAGGGGCGGAGGTCTAGGGGCTTGGTAACCGCTCAGGCCTAAGCCGGAACCTCTTCTGGTGCCTAGTTGCGTGGTACTTCCAAGCTGTTGAAGAAGGTTTTGCGAACAGAAGCTAATGTTTGATTTTCGACGACTGTTGTGCCTTTCGAATGTTTTTTGAGCAGAGAATGGACTAGGACGAACTAAATATCTATAATAAAGTAAACTCATCTTAATATCATACCATTTATAAACGTGGGTTAAAGCACGGCTAACTTGGATGGAAAGTATGTATATACAAACATTATTTGAACAGATGGCAGTTTGTGTCCATTTGGCAGCATAGTTGATTTTACACTTTGACTTGACCGATAAGCACTTTTCAACACAAGTGTTGAAATGTTGATTTCAACACGCGTGGTAATAATAGAGTGTGTTTTCTCAGTTTTATAGGTGATAGTCCAAGAGTGTTTGTGGTATACTAGTACCGGTTTTCAATTTAATCCATGTTTGAAAGTTATTGACTACTAAGACGTGCTTCATATTACGGCACTTTAGTTTAATTAATTTTATTAAAATCTTACATGATATCACCTTCTTCTAACTTAAGATCACAGCTGGGATTAATGATGACATAGGACAGACTATTGCGTTTCTCGCTGACGTCGTTGTAGTCTATGGTAGGCAAGTTCAGACTATCCATCCTTGACCGAACTAGATTGGCAATTTCGGCTCGTTCTATTTGCTGGTTGTGGTTGTCTTTCGCCTCATCCGCCATATTTATTGAATACTAAAAATACTATTAGATTACAAATTATGTTCTTTATTACTAGCAATAACCACTTAAACAACATTCGTTTAATTGCCTATTAGAATAAAAGTTAAAACCGCAATATGGCACAAGATCTTTAACTGAGCTATCGATCTGGATTCATGAGTAATAATAGTTATGAAGTTTGTATAATTAAAATGACACTTTCTCCAATTGAATTTCAGATTTGCTAAATTCAAACTGTAATTGTGGAAAGTAAGCGACCAATTCTATAAATAAACCTTTTGTTAATGTGGTAACTCTGGTTTCATGATTCTTGTGGTTGACAATTTAACGCATATAACGAATGTATTGGTTTCAAAACTTTGCAAATTCAAAGCACGACGAATACCCTTTCAGGGAATTATCAATTCAAAAATGTAATAACTAACTGTATGTACAGTTGGTGACACATAAATCTGTACACCTATGTTGCTTCAGTGTAAATATAACTTCATATAGCTCATTGGAGGGCGACAAAACCACAAATACATGATCCCTTCCAAACAAGCAATTGCTTGGTAAATGCGGTTCGAATCTAACTTTGTCTGCACTCGAAAGTCGCTCTAAAAGTAGCAACGTTCTTTTGCTTGAAATAATGGGTTTAAAGAACAATGAAACATTTGTAACAAAATAAAAAGATATTTGCTTTTACAGTAAAACAAAAAATGGGTAGTTGTACATACAGGAGAGCATAGATATTAATCTTCAAAACACTGACGGACAAGCCTTACTCGTTTCCATGTTTTAAATCAAAGTTTTTCACAGTGGAAGTACCAATGCAACAGCACCAAAAACTGCTTTCTGCAACCTAAAAACAGGATGTCTTTTTTCTAATGCATCTAATTATTTAAGTCGAAAATTACATTTTTAATCCGAATGTCCTTCTCGTTAACAAAAAGTATGCAAGACCAACAAAACAATCTATATTAGTTTCACAACTCGTTAACCATTCGTACTTTCGTAGAATTTTTTCGGATTCAAATGCCGCGTACACGTTTTAAGTTTAGTAGTCAAATTGTTCATAAATGGTTTAAACCTACCTTTATCTATTATACTTAGGTTTTCCACACAATTGAATCTAGAAAATCCTTTTCCTAATAATAAACACACCACACCATCACACATACATGGCTGCATCGTCTTGACATCAATAATTGACGCTGATGGCATTACTATATTTTTTTTGAATTTAAACTTTGTAATGAACTCCAACCACTAGTAAAGGTAAAGAAGGTCCCATTGTGGGAGAGATAAATATACATATTGCCGGTATAACAATTAAAAGCAAAGAATCTATAAAATACCTTGGAATATACTTAAATAGAAACATGAAAATGGGCGAACATATCCGCGGAATAGTGAAAAAAGTAGAAAAGGCTATGGGAAATCTAAGTAGGCTAATGCCAAATGTTGGAAGTCTACGAGAGAGTAACAGAAGAATCCTACTTTCCGTGGCTCAATCCATTATTCTGTATGGACCTGCCGTATGGGGAAGAGCCGTTAAAAAGAAACTTTACAAGAATATTATTTTGAGCACACAACGAAAGTTCGCAATAAGAATCATTAGTGCCTACAGGACCACATCAACAAAAGCATTACTGGTTCTAGCCAGAACTGTTCCAATACACTTATTGGTAGAAGAAATATGTGCTATTCGAGAAGGAAGTGAGAAAAATTTAACAAGAGGGCAGTCCATCCAAAAATGGCAAAGAAAATGGGAAGAGGAAACTAGTAAGGGCTTATGGACGCAGAGACTCATACCCAATATAGAAACGTGGATAAACCAGAAGCATGGGGAATTGACTACTGCCTCACCCAACTAATTTCGGGACATGGATGCTTCCAACATTATAGAAAGAGATTTCATGTCACTGAAAGCGAAACCTGAATATACTGTAGGGTCGTGGATACAGCAGAGCACACAATCTTTGAATGTAATAGATGGGAACTAGAAAGAGAGGTAGCAACACAAAGACTAGGAGAGCTGTCTCCTAATACCATAATTGCTAAGATGCTAGAGAAAGAAGAAAACTGGGAAACAATAAGTACAATGGCGAGAGCGATACTAAGAAAAAAAGAAGACGATGTAAGAGAACAAGAGAGGAACCTTTTACTTCCGTAATCAAGAAAAAATAAGAGCCCAGCCATCAATAAGAAAAAAAAACACCTTGAAGTAATGCTGACAGCAGTTCCGAGAAGGAGATATACTTTGGTTAAGGGGGGGTAGTTTAGTGGGTAAAAACCACACACTATCCGGAGTACGGGCTGCCGTATGTCTGTGTGCAGATTTTTCCCCTCCTATGCAAAAAAAGAAAAAAAAACTAGTAAAGGTTTAATAAATAAAAATAAAATAAAAGTAAATGAAACTAGACCAAAGCCTAGTTCTCAGAGCTTCCTGTTGCCCGCGACAATCCCACAAAATATCCCCCCTTTGTAGACAATCCCTACTCCTTGCCTTTTCAATGTCGAGCGACAGCCGTCACGTCACGATGATGTCAACCATCTGTCATTTTACACAATATCCACAAAATATTTTGTGAATACGTCGCACCGTACCCATGAAAAGAGAGCATTCAATTTATTTGGGTAAATGCTTGTAGGACTTTGAAACCACCTACACGTATTACTAGTCTGGTAGTGTTGTTTGCAGGTATGAACCAAAATAAAATCCTGTATTAGGTATTAAACAATATACTGTCATGGCTAGCAACCAGCCGAATGTTTTTGTGCTACCCTATAGAACTGGCCTTGCCGCGCCTATGTATGAGTCATCGCCGGCCGCGAAGATTCAGGAACGCTGGAATTATCTCAATGCCCTGGTCGAGAATCATATAGAGTGACCTCGCTTCTTCCCTAGTATTCGTGATAGATTTGAGATTGTATATAAGTAGCAGACCTAAAGCGACGTTGAGTTAGTTAATCATTGAGTGTTGAATTGTAAAGAGCTATTAGTCGTAAAGTTATAAGAGTAGTTTAATTTGTTTAATTGTATACAGTGGTAGAGAATAAAGAGAGTATTAGTTGAAAACAGTAAAATTGTAATTTCGTTCAGAATCCACGGGAAAAACGTAACATTTGGCGTCAGAAGTTGGATTGTGAAGGGACCAGACTTTGAAGTATTCTTCAAGGAGAGAAGAGCGCACAAGTAGTCAACGAGACCGTTTTGATTGGTGGATTCTGTGAACATTTTATAACATTCTATGATCCATACGAGGCAACAAACGGCAGAAATGGTGCAAATAAATAAAATGTTGGCCGATTTCATGGAAAATCTAAATGCTGAGAAGCAAACGGAACCGGACCGGCTTCAGAAAATTTTGCAAGACCAAGAAAACAAAAGGCAAGCAGAACAGGATCGGCTTCAAAAAATTTTACAAGACCAAGAAGATAAAAAGCAAGCAGATCGGGAAGAAAATTAACGTAAGAGGCAAGCAGAACAGAACCGGCTTCGGAAAATTTTACAAGACCAAGAAGATAAAAGGCAAACAGAACAGGACGACCGACTTCAGAAAATTTTACAAGATTAAAAAGATAAAAGGCAAGCGAAACGGAAGGAGGATGAACGTAGAAGACAAGCAGAACAGGACCGGCTTCATAAAATTTTACAAGACCAAGAAGATAAAAGGCAAATAGAACAGGATCAGCTTCAGAAATGGATGCTGCATGCATTTGTAGGCGAGCAAGGAAAATTGCAGAAAATATTGGACGGGCAAAATGAAAAATTTGAAAAAGAAGTAGACAATATACAAAAGGAAATGAAGAATCTTTAGGCAGAAGTTACCAGACTAAAAATCAAGGACCCACCGAGAGGGTATTCGCCACAAAAAAAGTTGCTATTTTTGAAAAAGAAAATGCTGATGGCGCTGGCGGTAGACTTATATGGTTGGGCTAAATCAGACGGTCTAGATAAATATAGATTTAAAAAAATACGTCTCGTCAGTGGCAAAGCAGACCATACAAGTTGGATCTAGCTGCTCTGCCACCCATCACAGCGGCAGCTAAGTATAATTTCTATCGGGTTCAAAAGTGGTGTGGTGTGGATCTTGGCCCCAGTGATTGGGGCTGGACATTCGTTGATGGTGTTTTGACTCTAATAAACGCAGCTCCTTCTCACCTACTGAAGCTTATATTTTGCACTTGCAAGAGAGATCGCAGTAATAAGTGCGAGTGTCGCCGATCAGGCCTCACTTATAGCACGATGTGTGGAACCTGTGTAGGTGAAAACTGTTTTAGCAAGGCTGAACCAATAGAGGAAATTGACGTCGATGAGGCAACTGAGGTTGACGACCTAAGGAAAGAAAGTCCGACAAACACTAAATGCACTTGGTATATTTTTACAGTACCCTTTATATAAAATTATACCTACATCACTTTCTATAGTTAAGAAACGGCATCTGGAACAACAGACAACCACCAGAATAGTAGAGATTAGGGGAGACCTAATCATGATGGATTTACAAAAAATGAAATTGATTATGTCATGTCGAACAATAGGAAGATCGTTAGAGATGTTGGGGTGTTAAACAGATTTGACACAGGCAGCGACCACCGTCTTGTAAGAGCTATTATCGTAATAGACACCAAAATAGAAAGGAGGAAGCTCATAAAATCCTACACACGTCCAGATAGAAAACTCTTACAGCGGGAACAGAACAAGCTAACAGAAACCCTGGATAATAAACTTAAACCATTGGAAGAACTAGAACAGATGAGTATCGACCACCTATCGGAAAAAATCTCCAACAACATTCGAGTAGCTGTAAAGAAAAGTTGCGCTCAAAGTAGACATCAAAGAAGAAATTCAAAAATAAGTACAGACACAAAGAGACTTATCCAACAACGAAAACAAATGCATAGAGTCTGCAGAATATAACAACTTAGGTAAGAAAATAAAACAAGAAATTAGAAAGGATATTAGAAAGTATAGAACAGCAGAAATAATGGAAGTCATAGAGAATAACAAAAACATGAAAGTTATAAGAAATAATTACGCCAGCAAAACAAGAATCACAAAAATTAAAAACCAACAAGGAATAGTAATAAATCATAGAACGGAAATTCTGGTAGAAATCAGGAAATTTTGTTCTTCTTCCTCACAATGTCCGAACCCAGATAACAGAGAAACAGAACGACATATTATTAATGTAAACTCAGAAGAACTTCCGGATATAACCAAGGAAGAACTGGAAAAAGCGTTGAAGCAAATGAAGAATGGCAAGTCACCGGGTGAAGATAGGATAACAAGTGAGATGTTGAAGTACGGAGGAAAAACTCTCTTAGAGGCATTAAAAGTTTTGTTCAACAAATGCCTAATAGAAAGTCAAATATCATCGAAATGACAAAACGCTGAGGTAATACTATTACATATTTAAGAAAGAAGATAGATCAGGTATAGCAAACTATAAGCTTATTATCGCACCTATACAAGTTATTCACCAGAATAATTACCAACCGTCTCACAATTAAACTGGATTCCTACCAATCCGTAGAGCAGGCAAGTTTCAGTGCTATCGATCATTTACAACCAATGAAAACTCTCATAGAAAAATGCGAAGAATACAACATCGATTTACATCTAGCCTTCGTAGATTTTCAAAAAGCATTTGATACGGTAGAATTCTGGGCAATTATTAAAGGTCTGAACGACGCAAGGATCGATAGTCGATACAGTCTGCTCTTGAGGAAAATCTATGAGAGCGCATCGATATATGTAAAAATTAGCGAAGAAGATCTTACAGAGAAAATAAAAATAAGCCGAGGAGTAAGGCAAGGCGACACACTGTCGCCAATGCTTTTCACACTTGCACTCGAGAACGTTTTCAAGGAGCTAGATTGGCAAGAAAAAAATATATATATATACGGTCGATTATTGAGTAACCTAAGGTTTGCTGACGATGTTATCATCATAAGCACCGATGCAGACCAACTTGAGGAAATGCTAAGAGAATTAGACAGAACATCAAAAAAGGTAGGACTGAAGATGAATCTAAATAAAACGAAAATCATGTCTGAAAGTCAGAAGCAGTTTACAATAAACGAAAATACCATCGAAAAAGTTAACGAGTATGTATACCTGGGGCATGTTTTAAAGCTTGGTAAACAAAATCAAACAGCTGAGACGAACAGACGAATAAGACTGACCTGGGCTGCTTTTGGGCGTTTAGGAGAAAGTCTCAAGGATAAAAGCATACCTATCTGTCTAAAGAGGAAAGTGTTTGAGACTTGTGTGCTTCCTGTACTAACGTATGGAATGGAGACCACAACAATAACAAAAAAGAGTGCAGAGAGACTGAGAGTCGCGCAAAGGGCGATGGAAAGAATTGTTCTGGGTGTAAGCTTAAGAGATAGGAAAACAAACGTCCAAATCAGAGAGAAGACAAAACTAACGGATGTCATATATAGAATAGCTAAACTAAAGCGGAGCTGGGCTGGTCACTTAGCAAGGAAAACGAATGATGAATGGAACCACAGATTGTTGTTTTGGCGACCTCGAA
Organism: Pissodes strobi; assembly: GCA_016904865.1. NCBI lineage: Eukaryota > Metazoa > Arthropoda > Insecta > Coleoptera > Curculionidae > Pissodes > Pissodes strobi. The sequence goes on along the minus strand of MU189835.1, from coordinate 40,602 downwards.
CGACCAAATAAGCGTAGGTAGACCCCAGATGAGATGGATGGATGACATCAAAAGCATAGCTGGAATCAGGTGGTACCAAACAGCACAAGATCGAGGAGCTTGGAAAACTGTAGGGGAGGCCTATATCCAGCAGTGGACAAGCAACGGCTGAAGAAGAAGAAGAAGAAGGGGAGACCTTGAATAAGCGTAAGTTAATTTGCGATGCTACAAGTTTTTGTTCGTGAGATTTGTTGAAGTTAATATTTTTCATGCAGGATCAAGAAAGTAGATGACAGTAACCGTAATCGTAAGCAGCATATCGAACGAGGAGTCAGATCCAGGAGCTTAAGTTAAAAATGAATCGCTTTTATAATAGTAAAAGAAAATGTCCGAAACTAGTTAAAATTTTAATTTAATTTAAATTTTAAATATTCTACTGTCAAGCAGTGGCGGTCGTCAGCCCTTATTTATTAGAAGGTATAATTTTCGTAAATGTAAATAGAATCAATATGCTTTACATTCATTCAATGCTGTCAATGTACTTTTTTATTTTTAGTAAAATATTGGTGGGCGCGTCCTCTTCCCACGCCTTCTCCTCTCCCTGGGGATGACGCACATGACAAGCATATTCATTTAAGTACAAAAATTACAACTTTTTAAATTCCTAAAATTAAAAAGAAAAATTCTAATTAGATCTCAAAAGAGAGTGATTAAATAACTGTTTACTGGAAACAAATATGGCGGTTTTTAAATTAATATGGCGGCGTTTCCCCAACCGGGATATCATGGGACTCGATTAAACTATGCTCAGAACTGTTTAAGCTATTACTAAACCAAGTTTCAACTTTTGGTAATTTCTTTATTAAAACACATTTTGAGTGTACTAATAGAAGATTTGTTGAAGCATTTGCAAATATAGCTGCACCTCTACATAAGCTCACTGAAGAACGAGCAAATTATAACTGGGACCATATCTGTGATTCTGCCTTCAGGAAATTAAAAGCGGCTCTATGTTCTAGTCCAATATTGGTATATCCGGAACAAAAGGGTAAATTTGTATTGGACACAGACGCAAGCAGGAGAAGCACGAGTTATCAAATACTACAGTCGAACACTTTCGAAACCTGAACGCAACTACTGTGGAGCTCGAAAAGAGCTTTTGGCAATAGTACGGTCTGTTAAGCATTTCCATCAATATCTGTATGGACAAGAATTTCTGATAAGGACTGATCATGCAGCACTTTAATGAATTTTGGATATGAAACGGCCTGAAGGACAGGTAGCCAGATGGCTTGAAAAGTTACAACAATATAATTTTAAGGTTAAGCACAGGGCAGTGCAGATGCTTTATCCAGAAGGCAATGCGAGGACAATTGTAAGCATTGCCAAATAATAGATCAACGAGAAGGAATTACTCCCATTAGGCAAATGAAATTTGAGGTTGATCAACAGTGGACCACAGAGTAACTTAAAAAGGATCAGCTTGAGGATAGTGAAATAGCACTATCGCTAAAAGCTAAAGAAGAACATCAACCAAGACCAAGCTGGAGAGAGATTTCAACTAAAGGATTTGTTTTTAAAACTTTGTGGGAGCAGTGGGATTCTGGTGGTGGAAAATGGACTTCTTAAACGAGCCTGGGAAAACGATTGACAAGATCCGCGACAGATTTTACTGGGTCAACTACTGCCAGGATGTGAAATAATGGTGTCGGCAGTGCTCAACCTGTGCCGCAAGTCAAGAACCCAAAACAAGGTCTAGGGGCAAAATGAAACAGTATAATGTGGGCCTACCATTTGAACGTATCGCCATTGACGTAGCTGGCCCCTTTCCAGAAACGAATAATGGTAACAAGTATATTTTAGTGGCAATTGACTACTTCAGTAAATGGCCTGAAGTATTTGCGATCCCCAATCAAGAAGCTGTTACCATAGCAGAGGTCCTTGTGAATAACCTATTCAGCAAATTTGGTGTTCCGTTAGAGCGGCACTCAGATCAAGGACGCAACTTCGAATCCAAGGTTTTCCAGAAAGTCTGTGATCTGTGTCAACATCCATAAAACACGGACTACCGCCTTACATCCACAATCAGACGGCATGGTTGAGAGGTTTAACAAGACCATTGAAGAACATTTGTCAAAGGTCGTAGATGGACATCAGAAGGATTGGGACCAACACATACCACTATTTTTGATGGCCTATAGATCAGCAGTCCACGACACGACAGGGCTAACACCAGCCATGGTTTTATTTGAAAGAGAACTCCGTTTACTCTGTGACCTATTACTCGGAACGCCAGTCAACCAGGACATGGAAATTCAAGACTACGCGGACCTTAAGGAAAAGTTACTATACATCCATGAATTAGGCAGAGAAAACATGGAGAAAGCCAGTGACCGAATGAAGACACGAAATGATCTCAAAGCTAATTCTATGGGATTTCGGATCAACGATAAAGTCTGGTTATATAATCCGCAGAGGAAGAAAGGAAGATCTTCCAAGCTAACGCCAGTATGGGAAGGGCCCTATGCAGTCATCAAAAGAATTTAGGACGTAGTGTATAGAATTCAACGTAGCCCCAGAGACAAACTGAAAGTTGTGCACCTCGACAGGCTCAAAGCATATCACGGACATGAAGTAGCTGATCGGGACGATCAGGTTTAAGAGGCAAGCAATGTCACGGCTAGCAACCATACGAATGTTTTTGTGCTACCCTATGGAACTGGCCTTGCCGCGTCTGGAATTATCTCGATGCCCTGGTCGAGAATCATATAGAGTGGCCTCGCTTCTTCCCGAGTATTCGTGCTAGATTTGAGATTGTATATAAGTAGCAGACCTAAAGCGTGTTGAGTTAGTTAATCATTGAGTGTTGAATTGTAAAGAGCTATTAGTTGTAAAGTTATAAGAGTAGTTTAATGTGTTTAATTGTATACAATAGAGAATAAAGAGAGCATTATTTGAAAACAGAAAAGTTGTAATTTCGTTCAGAACTCACGGGGAAAAACGTAACAATATGATAAAATGGGTCATGTTTTTACTGCATCTACAGATTATGTGTCACCAGTCGTACTTATTAATATCAGCCAGAAGTAGAATATTGAAACTCTCAGACGGACGGATATGTATCACTCTAAGTTCATAATATACATGGTGCTCCACTAAATATTAATTTTATGTGTTTCAAATAACTAATTTGGAATTTCCAAAAACTTAAAAATTCAATTAAAGCATGTCTATATATATCTAAACTTGCTTCAAATGAAACTAATATATTTATAGAGTAATAGTAGTTTGGATTAGGAGTGGGTCATTTTATGTTGCCTGACCCACCTACAAAGACTTACTACGGTTTTAAGAAATAAGTAAGTAAGTAGAAGCATCCGCAAAGAAAATTAAAGTATACCTACTAGTACTATTAAAAGAAATTCTAAATTAAGCAAACTAGAATCTACATATAATGAACGTTCTAAACTTACCATCGAACTGCGCCTGTTGGCGTTCGCACAGCCAAGACAGTTTGTTCCATCTTTGGGTCGATAGGTAACCCCAACTCTTTCCGCGCCCAAGTCCTCGTCAAGCTATAGCATCATAAATAGGCAACTATTACGTGCACTACAAACAGGCTACTAGAGAGTACTAGATTTTTCTCTCGAATGTCCAAGCGAGAGCGAACCCCGGACAATCATATATGTACAGTACAGCTTTTCGAAATCAGGTTATAAGAATTAGGCAAACGGCTAAAGGAAACTGCTGATTAAATTTATTTTTGTTTGTTGTAGGGAAACGGGTTTTTTACGAGTAAATGTCGAATTCCCGCAAAACATATTTTATGATTTTAATTGCACACATTCTGCTTTTAACGCACCAGCATGTAACGAGTGATGAACATCTATTTCCTATGTTTAGCTAATTCAAAAAAGAAAGTGGTTAGTGTAATGATGGAAACAAAGTTTGATAAATGTTTCACATATGTCCTTATAAACTATGATGACTTTTCTTGTAAATAAATGGTTAGTTTGGGTTAATATAATAAATTATGAAATGAAATATTAATTTAAATACTCTTCAATAAAATCTGACGCGGTTCTTCTCAATCGTTTTCTTCACTCCGAAATGGGCACCAGATTTTCCGTTATAGACCTCTTCCAGGACTTCCGATACCTTCTTCTTTGATACCACTAACTTTGTCTTTACTACTTTTTCATCGGCGCTTTCCTAGGCTAGTTTAACTACCAGTGACAGTTTTAAAAGCAAGTCCCTTAGTTCATATATCTCCCCAGCTTAGTCTTGATTGATGTTATTCTTTAGGCTGTGGTCCATTTTGCTGACCAAATACAAACTTGATTTGCCTAGTGGGAGTGATTCCTTCTTGTTGATCTATTAGTCGCTAATGTTCACAATTATCCTCGCATGGTCTTCTGGAAATTAACTCCGAAGGAGGATGAACCGATGAAACGGTCAACGGCATAGGATACAGAAGGCAATGGGAAACCACTGTATTAAAGATCACCACGATTCCCCAGGTAAATCATCATGACATTAACTGTTGAATTACAAACCGCTACTAATCATGGATATCGGATGCCAAGATTCGGCAGGAGAGGACAACCACGTTCAAGCCAAGAGGCCTCTCAGGTCGTTAACATGCGAAAACCTCTCGGAGAAAACAATCGAACAAGAAGAATGTCAAAAGACTGTTTGCAGCTGGAAAACTTGATAATGCGATAAAAGAAATGAAACGAATGAAAATAGATTTACTGGAATCAGTGAATTAAGATTGCCTGAATCAGGAACCTGCAAAAAAGACAACACAGTGCTATATTATTCCGGCAATGGCTTGGAAGATACACACGGTGGGTCCATATGGTCTTGGAAACCCTAATGAACGAGGACAACGACTGTTCGATTTCTGCGAAGACAACGAAATGATAATTACAAACACCTGGTATAAACAATATACACTTGGAAGGCCCCCTTTGATGATGGCAATAACCCTGAGACTTCAAGAAATCAAATAGATTATATACTCGTGCACAAACGTTTTAGGAATGCTGTCAAAAGAGTCTCTACATATCCGGGAGCAGATATTGGATCAGACCATCAACCTTTTGTTGCGGATATTAAACAACGCCTAAAAAAATACCAACGACCAAAATTAAAAACAAATACTTTTAACTTCGTAAATATCGAAATGAAAGACAAAATAAAACAAGAATTTAATAACAAAATAAAGTTTTTCGACAAACAGCTAGAAGACCCAGAAGAACTGTGGTGCGAACTTAAGATCAAAGCCAAAGAAATATACACAAATAATGAATATAAAAAGGGCTCAATGACAAAAGGTAAATGGATGACAGAAGATATCTTAAAACTAATGGAACAGCGAAGACTAGCAAAGGCAAATGACGCAGAGTACAGGTATCTAGAGAAAAAAAATAAAAAGGAGATCAAGATGGCCAAAGAGAGATGGATTAATGAAAAGTGCGAGGAAATGGAAAACATAATGTCCAAACATGATTTATTCAACATACATAAAAAGGTGAAAGAAATAAGCGGCATATTTAAAAAAGGAGTTCCCCCTGTACTAGTGGACAATAACAACAAGATCATCGTTGATGAAGAAGACATCAAAACAGAATGGCAAACATATATATCAGAGCTGTTTAATGTCGATAGAGATAATTATATGGTACTGTATCAACACTGCACAGAAGGTCCAGAAATCATGAGATCCGAAGTAGAACATGCTATAAAAAATGCAAAAGCCAGAAATGCCGTGATTAAAGAAAGGACATTTTTGCATGCTTCGTGGATTTTGAAAAGGCATTTGATAAAGTGCAACATACCAAATTAATAGAGATTCTGAAAAAGACGGGAATCGATGATAGAGATATTCGTATCATTAAGATTTCGTACTGGAAACAAACCGCTAACGTTAAGATTGGAAATAGTCTTACTAACGAAACATCCATACAACGAGGAGTTAGACAGGGTTGTATTTTATCCCCAACTCTGTTCAATTTATATTATGATCTTTTATTTAAGACAACACTTGAGGATCAACCACATGGAGTAAAAATAAATGGTAAATTACTTAATGTAATTAGATATGCGGATGATACAGTAATCCTGGCGGACAACATCGAAGGTCTCCAAATACTGCTGAATCGAATCCACGAAGCAGGGGAAGGAATGGGCATCAAAATAAATGAAAATAAAACCAAATTTTTGGTCTGTAGTCGTAACCCTCACCCAGATGCGAAACTGGAATTGAATGGAGTTGAGGTTGAAAGGGTCCACAAATTTACATACTTAGGAACTATCATAACAGACCAACTAGATCCAGACAAAGAAATAAGACGCAGAATTGCAATGGCCAAAACAACCTTTCTAAAGATGAAATCATTTCTTTGCAACCACCATCTAAATTTAGAAATTAGACAAAGGATGGTCAAGTGCTATGTCTGGCCTGTACTGTTCTATGGAGTGGAGCCGTGGACGCTTAAGATATCAACAACTAATCGCATAGAGGCGCTGGAAATGTGGATACATAGGCGAATGTTAAAAGTGCTGAGAAGAGTCAACAAGGACAGGGAACTATTCGGGACTATCAAACGTAGAAAAATTACTTATTAGGGTCATATATTGAGAGGTGATCGATATAGTATTTTACAACTCATCCTCAAGGGAAAAATAGATGGTCGACGGGGTGTAAGCCGAAAACAGATGCCTTGGCTGAGGAACATTCGAGCCTGGACAGACATACGAAATGCAGGTCAACTTTTCCACATGGCAGAAGATCGAGAAGCCTTTGCTATGATGATCGCCAACGTCGGATAACTCTGATATGGCACATAAAGAAGAAGGTCTTCTGGATAAAGCATGTGCATTATAATGCAATCTTCCTGTCCTGTGCTAAACCCTAAAGTTTTCCTGTTTAACTTTGAGCTGCTAGCGTCTCTGGATGGAGATCTAGACTATTGTTTAACTCGACTTAAATGCCCAGTCCTGCCACGTCTACATATATCTGGAGCATACTAGAAGCGACACGTAAGTTCTTTATTATAATCTATGATAGGCATAGCATCTTCTTAGTTCTAAGGCCAAACTAACTTCTGCCTCAACAACCTGCATTATATTGTAACTGTATTTCATTATACATTTGTATGTTTTGGTGCTTAGTGGGACACTTTTAGAATTTTTTTTTAAAGTTGGCAATCAATCTTGCGTATAGATTGGGTAAGGGATCTTATCAAAATTTTAGGCCGTACAAGGAAATATTTGTTTATATTAACGGTATTTCTAACCATTTACCTACATGCTAATTTCATCGTTCCAACAAGGACCCACATGAAACAATTACCACGATTTGTATAAAAACGTGTTGCTGTTGTGGATAATAAGCTATTGATCAATACCTACAACTAAATTGTCATGTAGCTATTCTACATGTGCAGTCCCTCTTACCTTTTGGTTGGCCCTAAGCATATGACGTAGTGTACTGAATATAAGTGCTTCAAAGTAACATGCTTTCGTGTTGTGTGTATTCACTCGTGATGAGTGGCGTAGCAGCAAAGGGAGGTTAGGCCCACCCAAGTTATGTTGGCAAAGACGCATTCAAAAGGGTGACTAGTTGATCGAGCAGTTCAAATACTGACGCAATCGATTAAAATTTCAAATATCAATCGACAAAAATTAACATTTCATCGAGGTGGTCGATTTTTGATAAACATTTTTCCTCGATTTCTTACTAGCTACGCCACTGCTGGTAATGGTGACAGAGTGAAAGTATCGTATGCAGCCTATATGTAAACCCTTGAAACTTAAATTGAAAATATGAAAAATCAGGGGCTTTACTTCTAGGAGGATTCAATGAATTAAAATAAAACAAGATTCTGCTATTGAAATCCAGACTATTAAAAACTTTGAAATTAGACGATTCATACTCTAAAAGTAATTAAAATCTATACCGAACAGAAGTAAAATGAATTCACAAACCTATCAGGCAAGGAACATTTCTGACCGTTTCATATCATTTTTGTGTGTCGATTTTTTAATTATAATATGAGTATTCAATCGGATCATTAGGGGAAATTTCATGTTTTGTTTGTATTTCAGCATTTATAGCTTTATAAATATTTCTCTATATTTACGAATTTCTTAAAATAATGTATTTTGTGTAGTATCTACATTACAATGCGAAAATGGAAAGCGTAGTGCGCTCTTTGTAAAATAAGCAAATATATATACATTATTATATACATACTTATGGCGTAAATTCTCGAGTCATTGGAACAGCTCTCACATGGAAAGAGAAGCTGTAATAAGAATGTCAAGTTATCGATTTTCTTGTAACGGAAATAACCGCATATTTGAAGAATATAATACATCCCTATTACACCTTCTCTTTCCACGTGAGAGGTGTTCCAATGACTCGAGAATTTTCCCCCAGACTGAGTCAACGATATTATGCAAAGCTATTTTTGGACTTTACGACTAACTAACCGCAAAATTTTACAGGATATCTGTATAGGTGTTCTATTTATGCACAAATAAGAAATACGCTCTGCCTTAAAAATGTCAAATCGTTTAGATTTCCCAGCTTTCTAGAAATTATAATATTATTAGATTATAAATTATGTTCATCTGGGGAAAAATATGATGTTAAATTCCTGATGATGAATATTTTGATAACGAAACACCGAAAATCGTTTTCAAAGAAGGTCTTTTACAAAAACCCAAGTTTGTAGTTAATACACTTTACGAGAAAACTAATTCCTTGTATACGAAGCGAATAGTTTTTAAATTGTTTAAGGAATTAATTTTGAATGATTTTTGAATTTACCCAATTTAGTCGACCTCATTAGACATGACACTTTATAAAATGTTGGCTAAATTTCTAGTTTACCACGAAATTAGCTTCACATAACCGTTGACTCATCCTATATACAGCGATTTGTTAGCAAATAGAACATATTTTAGTCGATAATAGACTAATTTGATCTACCGTAGTTATGGTTATATTTTTAGATGAACAGTAGTGAAAGAATCCCCAATCACATCCTCCTCCCACTCCACTGGTGCCATACGACCTTGAGCTTGAGCTATGGCCCGCCCACTTAACCTTAGGATCCTGCCCCCATTTTAATGTATTTGACCACGAGATTACGAAAGCTTGACGCATGCTACTTAATATTGTTATAACGTAGCTTGGGTTGAACAGAAAACATCAAACACATCACAGTAGCAAGCCTACCTAGATGCTATGAGATCACCCCTAATGATTTGAACATTTTCTACTGCAGCAGAGCCTTCAGCAGTCTCAAGATCCAACTGTTCATTTATAAGTGGTAAATATTCCGAATTCCTTTTTCTTCTTACCAACCACACTCACCGAAGTTAAGCAATCACTGCTATCCTGGTGAAGATGAACTTTCTGCCAAAATTTTCCTCAATATGCCTGATGCTGTGCTTTTGGTTCTAGCAGAAGCAATTAACCAACGACAGTCGGAATTGGGTGCTTTTTCACCTTGCTTAACTACAACCATTCATTGGATGATCCATCAAACATCAGACCAATCTCGCTCCTATCCACTTTATCAGAAGTTATTGAAAAGCTCGCAAAGACATGTATGCCTTCCTTTATTTATTCAAACCGGATTCCAAGCAAACATCAATTTGGTTTTCGGGACAAAGTCAGTACCAACGATGCTGTGTATTATCTACTGCAGCAATTATACCCTCAGATGAATGAGGGTGGAGCTTCTGCTGTTGTCTTTTGCGACATGTCAAAGGATTTTGACTGCGTCAGCCCTGATACTCTACTTCAGAAGCTCGAACGTTATGGCTTTAGAGGTCAGACTTTGTCCTGGCTTTCTTATTTCCTTATGGGTCGTCGCCAGCATGTTATGATAGGGCCTACATGCTCTGATTATAAATTCATTGGATGGGATGTTCCTCAGGGCTCAGTTTTGGATTCTATTTTATTTCTGTTTCACATCAATCATCTTCGGATTAGCAGTCAATTCACCATCTTTGCAGATGATACATCAATTTTGTGGCATGGTCAGGATCCTATATTACTTCATAGAACAATATTGCAGGATCTTGAGAGAGTGAAATTATGGTACGATTCCAATCAGTTGACAAAGTCAAAACTCATACCCTTCAAGGGCAATTTAATGCATATATTAGTGGGTAACTATCCGATTGTATGTACATACGAAAGCATATTTTTTGGCATTATCATAGATAATAATATCAGGTTCGATACTCATATCAAGACCTTAGACAGCCTATCTTCTGCCAGTGTGCCCGTTTTGCAATCAGGGTGACTGTTCAGGAGCTTGGGTCAGATTTTGGCAGGTAGTCCGAGAGGCTACCGTCATAATAGTGTGGTGTCTGAATTGTCAGGATTTTGTATGATAAAAAATATTGTTTAGTTGGGCCAAATAAGAAACTGTTGGTTTCTTATTTGGCCTTGACCAGTAATTGACAATTATGCTAATTGTCCAAAGAAATGAGATGCCTAGGTACCGTCACATAACTGTCGTGTGTTTTCGCGATCAATCGGTAGATAGACCCTAGAGGATGAAAAATTGTCAAGTCAGCCGAACCACACCCTGCCCGAAGTACTCGGCCGACCAATTTCAAAATTCCATTTTTGATGACTAGACTCCCTGACAGAACTGTCAGGTCGGCCTATTTTTGTTTTAAAGACAACAATGTTTTATTTAAGATTTTCGTGGTCGGCCGACAAAAAACGCGTCCCTTATAGGTGGCGGTAATGATAGAAAAAAACTCAGAAATTTCCCCGAATTGGCCCGGAGCTTGGCTTTTTGGGCGGACCAATTTTGTTTTTACATGCGTCATATAAGGAGGATTTCTGTCAAAGAAACGTCACTTAAGGAGTCTCTAATTTGTTTCATTAGTCCGTGTGCGTGTGACTAATTGGTCAACTTCAAAGCTTAAAATAATATTTAAATGGCTTTTAATTTTTGAAAGTTGTTAAAAAATAATATTTTTTATTCCTTGTATTTTATTTAAATTTGTATTTTATTTTCAAAATAAAGGGTCAATATTTACTTTGCGCACTTATTGGCTACCACAAAAATAAAAATACTGACATATTCTACGTTACTTCCCTTACCATCTCCCACACATTAAATGTTGCGCAAATGTTTCTACTTATCAGAAAAAAATAACAAAGTTTACAAACTGTTGTATTATGTTCCAAACTTATACTATCTCGCTCTCGCACACTCATTATTTCACCTTTCTTCACGCACACAACGGTCCAATCGGATCTGCAAAGTGCAAGCAAAAAGCAAAAGCTTCGAGCAGGCGTAATAGCGAAACAAGAATAAGTAATAGTAGTCTCAAAACAACTTTTTACCAGCTTCTTTTCTTAAAAACGCCAAATTTAACTGTTTTCTTTTGCATTATAAAATGATAACATTTCTGTCGCAAACGTCAACATGGCACTATTTCAGCTTTCAGCATTTCAACCAGCTCTCATTCTATGCATAAGTGTTGCCAAGTGTAATTTTTGTTCGGCTCTAAAATACGGTATCTTGTTGGTTACAGTCAACCAACACTTTATAGATATATGGTGATTCAGAAGTACTTTGTGTTTATTAAAATAATAAATAATAATAATAATTCGCTAGTTTGAGATGCAAGACGCTCGTTATTTAACGACCAAATGAGAGAGAAAGACAAATGCGCCATGGTTCATTTGGATTAGTTAAGGGAGTATCACGCGTAGCGCGCTCGTTTTGTTAATTTGGGTTAATTATGGTTTTGTTAGGCGGGGTTGGTCAAGCGCAAAGCGCGCTCGTCTCGATGCTCTTGTTTGTGGTTAATTAAAGTTACTTTCGATTATTTTTGCTTAATATGAGATACCGAAGACATCAAGCCCGTGTAGTGCGCTTGTCTCTTCTTTATTAATTAGGGTTAGTCTGGGGTGGTTTTGCTTAGTTTAAGTTAAGAAAGAGACAAGCGCGCTGCTTGTCCCTTTATTTTGCTAAATTAGGGTTAGTCTGGGTTAGTTTTGGTTAGTTTTGGTTAGTTTGGGTTAGTTTTGGTTAGTTTGGGTCCGTTTGGGTTGGTTTTGCTTAGCTTCGGTTAGTGAAGAGATAAGCGCGCGTAGCGCGCTTGCCTCTTTACTTTGCTTAATTAGGGTTAGTCTGGGTTAGCTTGGGTTAGTTTGGGTTGGTTTTGCTTAGCTTGGGTTAGTGAAGCTACGCGCGCTTGTCTTTTTACTTTGCTTAATTAGGGTTAGTCTGGGTTAGTTTGGGTTAGTTTTGGTTAGTTTCGGTTGGTTTTGCTTCGTTCGGGTAATAACTTTGGTTAATTAGGGTTAGTCTGGGTTAGTTTTGGTTAGATTCAATTAGTTTGGGTTGGTTTTGCTTAGTTTGGGTAATGAAGACACAGTGAGATCATTGGGGGCGAAGGAAAAATTATAGAAATTGACGAGGCGAAAATTGAGAAAAGAAAATATAATCGGGGACTATACAAAGCGATTCCACGTTTTTTGGAAAAATGCAGCGGCGCTTTACCCATTAGTGCTTCATCCATTTCCATGTAAGTAATTTCAATAATTGATAGTCCATGCACCTGCCCTGGGACATTTACCTACTTGAAAATCAAGAATGTTAGTCAAGTGTGACAACATTGCAAGTAAATTTTCATCATTAACGTCAAATTGGGAGAGTTCGCGTTTAAATGTCTTACTAAATGGTCTCATTTATGATTTTTATTTTTCAATTTTTGGCGTCAAAAGTGTTTTGCGCAATATGTAACGTGTCACAAAACACTTCTAATACCGTCTTCTACACGTCACATAAATTTTTTTTGCATAATTCGAAAAGTGCTGAAAGTAAATATTTACCAAATAAAGTTTATTTGTATTACAAAGATTAAATTGTTTAATAATTTTCCATAATATGATCAAGCACTATATTAAACGTTCTGTATGTTTAAATTTTTGACATTTATGTCCGTAAAATAAGGAGTTCATCACTCAAAATCAAAGGCGGCGGAACACGAAACATCAAATTTGACGATTCTGTCAAATTTTTTGATGTGATTTTTTCTCTTTTAATAGCCTCCAGTTGACGATTATTGACTTTTGGGTGGAACGGCGTGTTTTCCTATGTCGGTTGCACTAAAAAAATTTAGATTTCACTTGTTTCTTTAATGCATTGAAAATGTGCACGTGTTTTGTGTGCGATTCTTCAGGAGGAGTGATTCCATTTACGGATCACTCCTACACTTTTTGCTGCAATTAGATCAAGTTTCGTAAAATCAAAAACTTCGCTTATGGAAAAATTGTACTGACAAGAGAAAATAGTGGTTATCATATAAAGTGCTATCGAAAAATCACGCTATCAAAAAAGCACACAAAGAAGAATTCGAAAAGATGTTCGAAGAAAATGTAAGTAATAATCCAGCTTCTTATTTTTATAACTATAAATATTATTATTTTATAAAAATTTATTGAGGATAAAATATCGATTTGCAATATCTATAAATTAGTTATTCGTGTATTTAGAGCGCAAAGTAACGGATTGCCGCTCGTGAATAAATAATTGAATACTCCAATATGAGAGCTGTCCTAAGAATTGTTATGTATTTTTTTTTTATAAATTTTTTGTTAGTTGTTTATTAGTATTAGTGATCGCTGCTCAGCCAATTATATTTGTAACTTTATTGAAAATAATATGTTATATGTAAGAATAGCTTTTAAGATAAATATCGCCTATTTCGGTAAATTTTAATTTCTTTTGATTTATCTATTTTGTAATATTTTGTTATTTTCGAAATAAAAGACGTTTATTATTATTATTATTATTTTTACATATTATTAGTATTATTATTATTATTATTATTATTTTTTTTTTTTTTTTTTTTTTTTTTAATCGCGATTGATTCGGTATTGTCTCTATGCTGGAACATATTTGTTCAAGGCTTATTGAGAGTCTTTCTGACCACTCTCACTGTCCCAAGAATCGCCGCTTTAACACATTGCTCTACAGTGTGCTCTCCAATGTCGAGTTTTTTTAAGTTGTTTCGGAACTCTTTGTGAACAATTCCATTGCAAGAGATCACGAAGGGAAGTATCACTACTTCTTTTAGTTGATAGGTGTTCTTTAGATCGTATGCCAAGTCCTGATATTTCAGTAGTTTTTCACTGAACGTTTTCTGGATATTCTGGTCTAGGGGGACTGCAATATCTATTATGGTGGCTTTCCTTTCCTTTGTTATAATCCATATAATGTCCGGTTTATTGTGTGTGACTGGTCGATCTGTTTCCATTTGAACATCCCAATATAATTTGCAGTTATTGTTTTCAAGCAGGGGTGGCGGATGACTTTTATAATAAGGTTTTACTTCGCTTATCAAGTTTGCGTTTTTTGCTATGTGCGAATGGAGGATGGAGGCTATGTTGTTATGTCTCTCTGTATAATCAGTTGGCGCCAACATGGAGCATCCCGAGCTTATATGCTGTATTGATTCAGCGGTTTTCTGACAAAGTCTGCATTTATCCGACGTCATGTTTTCTTTAAGTATATTTTTCCTGTACGCTCTAGTACTTACTACCTGTTCTTGTATAGCGCAGATAAAGCCTTCTGTTTCTCCTGTTAATGAGCCTGTGTTAAGATAACTCAAAGAAGCTTCTTTATCTACACTGTCGGTTTCCAGGTCATTAAAATATCTTCCATGCAGACTCATTCCCTTAATTTCTGCTAAAGTCTGTTGGGCTGTGGGGATGGTCAGCTCTTCAAGGTCCTGCGCTAGGTTTATTGGTGAATATGCCAAATCAATACTTACGACCGCTTGATGGAGTGCAGTATCTTTATTTCTAAAATAGTTTGCTAATTTATATTTTTCTTTATTGCAGGTGCTCTCAACGTTCAGCAGTCCGCGTCCTCCATTGGTTCTCGGTAGGTATAATCTAGAGGTCGAAGAAGAAGGATGGAGCATTCTATGCTGGGTGAGCATTCGTCTGGTGGACCTGTCCAATTCCTGTAAGTCTGTGTTTGACCATTTTATAACGCCATAAGTGTAAGTCAGGATAGGCACAGCCCAAGCATTAATGGCTTGAATCTTATGTTTAGCTGGTAAGTATGTCTTAGCCACTGCTTTTACACGCTTGAGATAGAGATCTCTTGTTTTCGCTCTCATTGCTTTATCTTGAATGTGCCCAGTTTGGAGCATTCCTAAATATTTGTAAGCTGGGGCACTTAGAGTTTCTATTTCCGTGTCATCTAATAGTCGCAGGTTCGGTAAGGCTGTGCATTTTCCTCTTTTTAGGTGTAATGTAGCGCATTTGGTGAGACCGAACTCCATTTTAATGTCCTTACTGAATCTTGACACCATTTCCAGCATACTTTGTAATTGGTCTTTACTAGTGGCGTATATTTTTAGGTCGTCCATGTACATTAAATGGGATAGACGCGTCTCATTTCTGTTTGTGATTTTATCAGTGGCGGATATCACCGGGCAGTTCGGTGCGCCGCCCTGGGGCCCAAGCTTCAAAAGGGCCCCACGATTCCTTAACTTAGTTTTAAAATATACAAGGGGTAGGGGCCCATAAATATATTTTGCCCTGAGGTCCACGTGTCCCTAGATCCGCTGCTGTTTTATATCCATACGGGCTGTTTTTTAGCATGCTACTTAACGGGTTCAACGCCAAACAAAACCATATCGGGCTTAGGCTGTCACCCTGGTAAATGCCGGTTTTTATTTGGACTGGCGCCGATTTATAAGAGAGTTCATCGCCCTTAACTATCAGTGTTGTGTTCCAATCTGCCATGGCTTGCTGTAGTAGGTTAACTATTTTATAATTGATTTTATACAGTCTGAGTACCTCTGTCAGCCATCAATGAGGGACTGAGTCATACGCTTTCTTATAATCTATCCAGGCTACCGATAGGTTTCTCAGTTTATTTTTTGCCTGTTTCCCTACTACATTGTCTATTAGTAGAAGCTCTTTACTTCCCTTTGATCCTGCTCTGCATCCATTTTGTTCTGTGGCCACAACATGGTGTTTATCCAGATGTTCTGTTATTTTGGTACACAGGAGTTTTGTCAGCAGTTTGTAAATATTTGATAAACATGTTATTGGGCGATAGTCTTGGGGGTTTGCTGCATTTTCCTTTTTCGGTAGCATATATGTTACTCCTCCGCACATCATTTTTGGAAGCTTCTCAGGGTGTTCAAGAATCTCCTGGAATTGCTTAGCCATGATCCCGTGTATTGCTGTAAATTTCTTCAACCAGAAGTTATGGATTCCGTCAGGCCCTGGAGCCTTCCAGTTCGGTGCTTTGTTGATTGCGTTTGCTATACAAGCTTTTGAAAAGGTGATGTCTGGCATATCCTCTAGTTGACGAGTTCTTCGTTTTTCTTCTTCCAGCCAGTATGAATTTTCATGTCTTTCTGTCTTTCCCCAGATACCATTCCAGTAATTAAGCATATCGGTTTCACTCGGGCAGGTAGGGCAGTTTATATTCTGGTTTTCAAGATTTCGGTAAAACTGCTTTTGGTTTTGTTCGAATAACTTTAATTGATCTCGCTTCTTTTTAGCCTGATTGTATCTCCTTATGCGTGCACCTAGGACAGCCACCTTTTGTTTTAATCGGTCACAAAATAGGTGGATTTCCTGCTGGTAATTTGGAGTATTTATTGAAATTTTGGCATCCTTAAGTATTTTTTCCGCTTTCTTGCTTACCCGGACTGACGGTCTTCCCTGGTATTTTATGAACTCGGTGAGTATACCCAATTTCGTTCTTGTTTTATTTATGTTGGTCTCTATCCTTCGTCGCCATGGGGGACAGTCCGTTTCTCTTGGTGTTCTTCCCTTTTGATTAATTTTGTTTTTACTTTTTTCCAGGTCTACTCCGTGTGCCTCACAGACAGTCTTTGCAGCCGC
>MU189835.1:0-23680 GCA_016904865.1 Pissodes strobi | reverse complement strand
TTATTATTATTATTATTATTATTATTATTATTATTATTATTATTATTTTTGCTCCTTGCCATGGTCAAATATTGAGAGCCAACGAGATGATAAATGAAACTAAACAGCAGGCGAAATTGGTGATTTATTTACAATTTTTTCATAAAGATCTTACTTTTCCAGCTCTTTGCAGTTCTACGGATAAAATTTTCTAGAAAGTCATTATTCCACCGAAATTTTTCTTAAATATATTTGAGCGACGACATAGTTTATTATGACATATTTTAATATTTATGAATAATAATCACTGCGAATCAAATGTTTCAAATCAGACAATTATATATATATTTAAGTAATGAAATTCGTAAGAACTGACTTGAATTTTTGACAAACTATATATTAGCTATTGAAAGACATACACATTGGCCAATATATTTACCGAAACATTTGGCGAATCATTTGTGTACAATGGCAACCACACAATGGACGTATCGCCAAAATGTTTGTGGACCGTATCAAAGGCTTGCTCGAATCCCTTTGATCTATCACGATTTACTGACAACGAAGCGAACCCCCGCAAACTTTGTCAAGCCGCGGCCAACCCCGACAAACAGAGCTCACACACATTCGCGTTCGCCGAGGTTCGCCCGGCATAAGGGACGCGTTTTTTGTCGGCCGACTGGGAAAAACTTAAACAAAACATTGCTGTGTTTAAAATAAAAAAAAAAGCCGACCTGACAGTTCCGTCAGGGAGGCTAGTCATCAAAAATGGAATTTTGGAATTGGTCGGCCGAGTACCTAGTCACACGCTCACGGACCAATGCAACAAATTAGGGACTCCTTAAGTAATGATTCTTTGACAGAAATCCTCCTTATATGACGCATGTAATAACAAAAATGGTCCGCCCAAAAAGCCAAGCTCCGGGCCAATTCGGGAAAATTTCTGAGTTTTTTCTATCATTAGCGCCACCTATAAGGGGCGCGTCTTTTGTCGGCCGACCGGGAAAATCTTAAACAAAGCATTGTTGTCTTTAAAATAAAAAAATTGAGCGAGTCTGCTAGTACTCGGGACTGATGTGTAAACATATCCTATAACGACATCTGTTGTAAAAAAATGACAACAGGACGTTGCGTTCCAAGCGGTAACCCATCCAAGTACTAACCACGCCCGACGTTGCTTAACTTCAGAGATCGGGCGAGAACTGGTATTTTCATCGTGCGATGACCGTTACCTGTGCATTTTAGCTTGTTCAGAGAATAAAAACAAACACATTCGCATTTATAATATTAGTTAGGATTCTTTAATAATACTTACTGGCAGCTTCGGAGTGGATTAATTCACTGTAAAAATTCGACACGAAAATCTAATGCCACCAGGAATAACATCAACATATGGACACAGCTTATTTACCTTATAATCTTGGGTCGACATCCTTTGATTTGGGAAAGTCAATAACCAAATTTTGCAAATTTTAGAAGAGCGCCATGATTCAATATTGTTTTAAACGTCTGGACATCTGAAAAATACTTTCGACAGTTCATTTAATTTAAAATAATAATATGTTTTTTATCGTCTAAATCCGTTTAAAAACGATATTAAATGGCAAAATTGTATAAAAATCCGAAAATTCTGGCTTTTTTAGGATGATAGCCGTGGCTTTGGACGAATTTGTCGTGTATTTTGAAGCGAAAATTCATTTTAAATTCAACCGTCCATTAAAAATAAGCTGTGCTATAGATCCAAATACACAGCGAATATAATATAATAAAAAATAATACATTTGACGGTTCGTTTAATTTAAAATATGCTTTTTTATCGTCTAAAATCCGTTTAAAACGATTTTAAATGGCGAAATTGTATAATAATACCGCCTAGCGGCTATAAACAGTTTACACATTCCGTCCCCACATCTCCGTCCCCCCATTTCCGTTGCATTTGCCGAGATTTACCCTCATACCGTCGCGTGAGATGTTTACACATCAAAAAGGCCGACCTGACAGTTCCGTCAGGGATGCTAGTCATCAAAAATGGAATTTTGGAATTGGTCGGCCGAGTACCTAATCACACGCACACGGACTAATGCAACAAATTAGGGACTCCTTAGGTGACGTTTCTTCGACAGAAATCCTCCTTATATGACGCATGTAAAAACAAAAATGGTCCGCCCAAAAAGCCAAGCTCCGGGCCAATTCGGGGAAATTTCTGAGATTTTTTCTATCATTAGCGCCACCTATAAGGGACGCGTTTTTTGTCGCCGACCGGGAAAATCTTAAATAAAACATTGTTGTCCTTAAAATAAAAATAGGCCGACCTTACAGTTCTGTCAGGGAGTCTAGTCATCAAAAATGGATTTTTGGAATTGGTCGGCCGAGTACTTCGGGCAGGGTGTGGTTCGGCCGACTTGACAATTCTTCATCCCCTAGAATCTATCTACCGATTGATCGCGAAAACACACGACAGTTATGTGACGGTACCTAGTCATCTCATTTCTCTGGACAATTAGCATAATTGTCAATTACTGGTCAAGGTCAGCCTCGGCCGACCAACGGTTTCTTATTCGGTCCAACTAAACAATATTTTTTATCATGCAAAATCCTGATAGTTCAGACACCACACTATTATGACGGTCGCCTCTCGGACTATATATTTTGCTCTCTTTGAATCGCATATTTGTTACGGAATACCTTTCTGGGGAAATGCAAGCAGTTACCTAATACAAATGCTGCTAATTATTCAAACAAGAGCTATCCGGTATATTTGTAAGGCTAGACCTCTTTATTCATGTCGCGCTCTTTCGTGAGAAAATAATTACTTTTCCTTGCCTATATATTCATGGGACTGCTTGCCTTATCTTTAAAAGTCGAGATAGATTTTTCGTGAATAATCAGGCACCCAAGCAGGAATCAAAATATACTTAGGCTTCCCCAATCATCTTCCAGCTTGACAAGGAATTCTATACTTTACGAGGGTATTCATATATTTAATCACCTTACTCAAAGCGCAAGGGGGTCTGCATGCATTTCTGAATTTAAGAGAATGGTAAAGATGGTACTCATTGAAAAGGCATACTACTCCCTAAATGAGTAGTTTGCAGACTCTTTCTAGATGGCATGAAAATATTGTGGGATCATTTTGTATTCTTACTTGTATTCTTTTAATGTTTATCAAATTTGTGTGAGCTTTATATTTCCATTGACTGTTTTTTTCTCTCTCTAACTATGTTAAGTATTAGACTTAGGGCCGCTTTTCTAATGACATATGTAATTAAACAATAGAGCAAATTTGATTTGATTTGATAATTAAATGTGTCCGACGATAAAACTCTTTTTTAAAAACAATTTATTTTAAAATTAAGACTAACAATATGAGTGCAAGCAATGGAATGACACAAATGGGCAAACTACATATATTTATAAGCTAGGTTATGCTGCGGTTGCTCCAGGTCAGAGGAATGGTACATGTAACTCCTCCCTTCTTAAGAAGCGAACATAACGGAGTTTGGGTGTGTTTCTTCATCCCCTTTGGAAGCTTCGTCGGATTTCCTTTTGCTTGTTCCTTTGGATTGACGGCTTCTGGAAATCCATTTTTGTATCTTCTTCTTAGATAATATATACAGGGTGGTTGCTACTACTATTGTTAGTGTGGTGATAGTAATAGCTCTCCATGTGATTGACTCGGCATCATTTACATCGATTTCTTCGGTGGGCTGCAGTCTATATATTGAGTCCTTTAGATTGAATATCTCCTCGAAGTTGACTTTGCTGAGGTTTGCAATTTTGTAGGATTGTGTTTTCCTGAGAGCATCGATGCGGATTTGGTGTTCCCTGTTTAAATTAGAGGTTGTTCGTGAACTTCTTTTTTTTCTACCGTAACTTCGCAATTCCTCGGGATTCTGATAAATGTGGGCAGATCGATTTTTAGATATTGATCTGAGCCACATTTGGAAAATATTTGTGTGTTGTTTGCGGGCAGGACCAAAACTTCTTCTTGCGACTAAGGGTTCTTCCAGGTGGATTTCGTCAGCACGGCAATTGACAGTAGGGTGGTTTTTCAGTAGCTGAAGAGTGCATTCATCTCTGGGCATGAGATTTTCGTGGCAGTAGAAAATATCTTCAACTTCTGGACAGCTGGTTTCTTCAAATTGTATGTTGTCTCTCCCTTGTGCTAGGTAGGGGTATTTTGGAACTACAAGGGTCTTATTTTGGATGATAGGATAGAGGTGGTGGAAAACGAAGGTTTCTGATCTCAAAATTGGTGCGTGAATCACAAAAATTACTTTACCTTTAGAAAATGAGACTTGTGTTCCAAAGAATTGATAGTATGATAAAATATTTTTGAAGTTTGGAATAGCGTCGTTGTTATAGATAGATTTTAAGTACTGAGTTGCGTGAATAATTTTCGCAACAGAAATAATTGAATTATGCAAAGCATTGAGTTTAGCAAACATTATAGCATCTTCTAAATTGTCTATGAATGATATTAGGTTTTGACAATCAAGAATTATTTGGGATAGTACGCTTTGAAAACTTAGGTAGGTTTGAAAACTACTAATTTCACTATCAAATGATGCTTGTAGCATTTTTATTCCTTGTTCTAGTCTATCTTGATTATTTGCTAAAGTCGATATAGTTTTATTATAATTATTTATCAGTTGTTTTGACAAGGACATTTGAGTGTTTAAATGCTTTATAATATTTTTCTGATTTTGTTGCAGAGTATCAATTGCGTTGTCGTTGTCGTACCTATTACCATCGTCGGCATCTAGTGTGCCAAAGAGCCATTTATTTACACTTCCCACTATATTAATGAGGCCTCTTTTATTCCTAATGTGAGGATTTAAGTTAGCTAGTTTATTTTGCGTAATGTTAATTAGAAACTCGGTTCTATAAAGTAAGTTATCGGCTAGGCCTTGATAGGATATAGGATTATTTATATTTTCATGTGTAACATGATCTCTTAACATAAAATAACTTGTTTTAATATTGGTTAATTGTCTACTAACTAAGTTTAAATCTAAGTCGTGTATAAGTGTATGTTTACTATATATAAGTTTGGCGTTGCCTAACTGAATGGGTAGTTTGGGGTTTTTACAAGGGTAAGCTGGATATTTTCACTGTTGCTCAGCTGAAGTACCAGGAATAGCATCAGGCTCTGAAGGCTCGGGGGTGCCATTTCCTTCCTGTAAATATCGTTTTTGTTTAGTCTTAGGTTTCTTTGCAGAGTTTTTATGAGTGCCCTTGTTTGTTTTTAATTTAATAGAGCTTTGGCTATCAACTTTTACTTTTTGGAACTTAGGTAATGACTTATTTCGAAGTTTTGTTTTAATATAAGCCGGTTCCTGGAGAGAAAATTGAGGTGGATCTTCTCGTTTTTCGTTTCTTTTATTGATTACCTTCTCTTTCACTTGTTGGCTGCTTTCTCTTATTTTTTCGTAAATTGTATCAGAGGCTTCTTTGGGATTTTGAATATAGTCTGATATAATTACATGGTCACTAAGTTCGAAGGGGTCATTTGTGTTAATATGACCTTTAGTAATTTCAAAAGGGGTAAACTTTGTTACGCTATGGATGGAATTGTTGTATCCTAGAAGAACGTTAGTTGCTCGGGATACTGCTTATTTTCCTTTTTCAGACATCTGTAGTGTTCGATCAGCGTAGAATGGAACCTTTCTACAGGAGAGTTTGAATTGCTATTCTTTGCTGTTGTATAGTGTAATTCAATTTTGTATATTTTACAGAAATCTTCCAAGTTTTTATTCTTAAACTCAGTTCCTCGGTCCGTGGTAACCTTTAAGGGTAGTCCGTGGTGGGTGATAAAATTAAATACATTTTCGATTACAGCGGGTCCCGTTAGGCTACTTAATCTATATGCTTGACCGTATCTAGAAAATGCATCAATTATAGTCAAAAATGTTTCGTTCTCGATCTTGAAAGTATCTATATGTAATTGTTCGAAGGGTCGAGAAGTTGTAGGGGTTAGATTGAATTTAACTGCAGGGGGATTTCTGTCATATTTATTCTTCTGGCATCTTTCACAAGAGTTTACATATTGTTCTATGTCCATATTAATTTTTTGCCAATAATATCTTGCGCCTAGTGCTAGTTGCATTTGGTTTATGCCTCTATGACAAGTTTTTGTGACATGGTACATATCCAGTTTTTCTCTTTGTTCGTCTGCTAATTCGATGTCCTCTAGCATTTTAGAGCATTGTACAAATTTAAAGCACGTATTAGTGAAAAAACTCTGTAGGGTTGTCGTAAACGTTTGAGCTAAAGGGCTATTCGTAAAATATAGAGCATATAGCCGTTTACGATCAATAAGTTCTTTTAAGAGTTTTATAATACATGGTGCTCGATAATTTTTGGGCAAGGTAACAAAAATACGAGTATTTTCGAAAGTTTTTTCGAAATGACATTTAAGTTGATCGATATCGCCTTGTGTCAAAATAATTTGATTTTTATATACATTCAGGATACGTTCGGTGATTGGTATACCGAAAATTGGGCTTTCATGTGACGAGAGGATCGTTTCTAGGTCGTCTGAATCCTCATTTTGGATGTTTGGTTGCGACATTTCTCCTTCTGAGTTTGGTGGCTTAATTTGGATATTTCAAATAACATTGATTTTTTGTCTTTTGTGTCCCAAAATTTCGTCAAGTATTTTTTGATCCAAGTCAGAAAGTTCGTCGGGATATTTTTCGATGACCTGCATTGTTACATACATATGATGTTTCTATAGCGTAGTGGTCATTGTCTATGGGGTTTCGTGATAGGGCATCTGCAGCTTAATTTGTTTTGGCCTTTTTGTACTTTATAAAGTAGTCGAATTCTTCCAATCTGAGACGCCATCTGACAAGTCTGCTGTTGGGTTCGCGAAGTGAATAAACCCATTGTAATGGTTTATGATCTGTTAATATTGTAAATTTGTGTCCAAACAAATATGGTCTGTAATATTTTACGCCCCAGACTTATTGCTAGTAACTCTTTTTCGATAGTTGAGTAATTTATTTCGGCTGGGTTGAGAGTGCGTGATGCATAACAAATAGGGTGACCATTTTGTGACAATATCGCTCCGATAGCGTAGTTGGAGGCATCAATATTTAATTCGAATGGTTTAGCAAAATCGGGATAGCACAATACAGGTTCTGAACAATCCAAAAATTCTTTAGTATGCACGACTTTCTCGTTTTTCTTTAAACATTGGGTCATGGGTTTCGTGATTTTTGCAAAGTTTTGTATACATTTCCTGTAGTAAACTAACAATCCGAGAAATGATTTAATTTCTGTTTGCGTTTTAGGTATGGGAAATTCCTGTATAGCTGCGATCTTTTTCGGGTTCGGCTTTATCCCTTCTGTAGTTACGACATGTCCTAGCAATTCCACTTCTTTTCTAAGGAATTCACTTTTGTCGAGTTGGATTCTTAATCGTGCTTCTCGCAATTTTGAGAGTACTAGCCTTAGGTTTTGAATATGTTCTTTCAGTCCTGTACTGAATATTATGAAGTCATCCATGTAAACTAGGCATATTTTATTCTGCAAATCTTAATCTTTGAGCACTTCGTCCATAACTCTTTGAAAGGTAGATGGAGCGTTTTTTAAGCCAAAAGGCATGCGTAAAAAATTCGTAGTGGCCGTTTTCCACTGTAAACGCCGTTTTTTCTATAGAATTTTCCGACATTTCTATCTGGTGGAAGCCGCTTGCTAAATCCAACGTAGAGAAATAGTTTGCTCTGCCTAGTTTGTCCAATATTTCATTTATATTAGGGATAGGGTACCGGTCGTCAATCGTTTTTTGGTTTATGTTCCTAAAGTCTACTACTAGACGCCATTTAGGTTTGTTGGAAGCATCTAGCTTTTTCGGGACAATCCATATGGGCAAGCTCCATGGGCTAGCTGACGGACGAATGATTTCTTTTTCTAACATATTGTTTACTTGTCGTCTGACTTCATCTTTATGCACATACGGGTATCTGTAGGATTTCGTGTGCACCGGGATTTCGTCGGAGGTTTTAATATTATGTTTTACTTTAGAGGTAAAACTCAATTTATCTCCTGGCTTAAAGAATATATCCGAGAAGTCTAGACATAAATTTGACATCGATCTTTTTTCCTCGCTGTTCATGTGCTCGGTACGTATTAAGTATTGTATACTAGTTTCTCGTTTCGCCTTGTATACGTAATTTTCGTTCTCATTATTCCTTGTTTCAAACGTATACATTTCATAAGACAAGCAATGTGAGATTATAAGACCGTTAATTTTCATTTCGTTTATTAATATATCACCTTCGAATATGCTGACTGGTATATTCTTAATTAGTTTTTCGTGAGGATTAACTGAGAATGAAAATTTGATGTCAGCAGGTGACCTATATTCAAAGGGAATTGTTATACATTTGCCGACAAGTTTTTAATTAATTAAATCGATATTTAAATTCATATTAATTAAATCAAGGAGTCCTATTACTCCGTCGAAATAATCATGAAAATCAAACAGAATAAAATCAATTTCATATTTAATTCCGTATTCTAAAAATGCGGGAACAGTAGCCTGAAATTGTGTTTGTTGACTGCCTACAGCTGTTTTTATTGTGTTTGTTGTTTGGTATACACGGTTAGCGAAATACCTTTCAGCGAAAGATGGATTTAAAATAGATCTACTGCTACCAGTATCTATCAAAAGTTTTAGGTTGAGTGATTTTATTTTGACATAAGGGAGGGGGAGGGTATTATTTGATGATATTAATCTCTACTAGATCTGTTGATCTGGCGGCCCTGGATCGGGAAAATTTTCAATTTCCTCGAAAATTTCACTATTTGCAAAATAGGCCTGGTCGTCATTGTTGGCATTGGAAGCATCGTAGAATTGGGAGTAATTATCTAGCTCTGGGAGATTTTCTTGAGGGGATTCCTGCGTAAAATCTTCGTTTGGGTATTCTTGAGAATACAATTCTTCAAATATGGGATTAGGCCTTGAACTTTGATTTTGGAAATTTTGTCTATGGCTTTGCATAGAAGGAATACGAGATGTCGTAGACATTGGGGTAGGTTTTGGCAATTGATTTATGGGCGTTTGATTAGGACGGAAAACGTTTTGAGGTTTTCCAAAAACTTCTTGATTGGTGAGGAATTTCCTTGGCGGTAAATATCTGGGTTGGATATTAATTGGTTGGGATCCCCATTGGGGTTTTGGTGTGAAGTTTTGTTGTGTTGACCATTGGGGTCATGGTGTAAAACTTGGTTGTGTTGACCATTGAGGCATTGGTGTAAAGTTTTGTTGTGTTGACCATTGGGGTCTTGGTGTAAAATTTGAATAGTTTTGCTGCTGGTGTGTGTTAAAATAGTTAGGATGTTGTGAATTATTTGTGTAATTGTTCTGGAAGTTATTATGATTATTTGATGGTTTTGAGAGGTTAAGGCTCTATAAGGTTTATTTACATCATTAACATTACCATACAATCTTTCAAAATTTTCAAATTCATTTGCACATGCCATTGCGTCTTCTAAACAACTAGGTTTTCTTAAATACATGTTATTTTTCAATGTACCTGTGCAACCAGCTATAAAAGTATTTAAAGCAGTTTTATCGTAATGTTTAATTTCACACAACTTTTGTTGTGGGGGCGAATTAGGATCGTTACTAATACGTTGCGCTACACTACTACGTAAAAGTTGTAATCTACTGCCAAAATTTAGAAGGTGTTCGCCTTTATAAGGCGTAGTTCTTGAACAAGGCAATCTAGATCTCTTCTGTCAGAAAAACATTGAATTAAAGCATTTTTTAAACTTGTCCAATTATTTAATTCGACTCTATTGCCTACCAAAACTTCAGCTTTCCCTACTAATTTTTCTCGAATTGATTCGAAAATATGTGCTTCTAGCTCCTTATCTTTAAACATTGAATAGCTATCAATTAGACTTTCGCATCGCTTAATAAATTTATTTAGAGTATCACTATTCCCATTGAATGGCTTGATTATTTCTAACCTAGATTTAAAAAGGTCCCAATTCATTTTGGGTGGTGAGCCTGCGGATGATCCTTCCATATTAGATGCTATATTTATTTGTTTATCTTCAATGCTTATATTAATTTGACTTAGTTTCTGTAGTAACTCGTCTATTTCGACGTTATCCTTATAACATGCATTAGTTATAAATAAAACTTATGAATGTATTGATTAACGAATAATCAATTTTCTTTTAAATAAAACTTATTTAAACTTACTAACTAGCGAACTAACTGATTTTTAGTTATTTCTAATTCTTACGCTATTTCGTTTAAATTTGCAGAACACTGATTTTTAGTTATTTGCAAAAGTGAGAATCAATTATTAATATATAGAATCAATATCAATAAATAAAATTCAAATACGAATCCGTAAATAAAAGGATCGATATAGGGTAAAAAGGAATAAAAGGTCTTACGAAGGTCCACGTATTGGGATCGACGTCTTCGTTCTTCTTCTTCTTGATTCCACTGTTGCACCCTCAAGTCGATGTCGCTGGGTCTTATCGTTGGGGTTCTTTTGGATTGCACTGACAGGGTAGAAACTACTCGTAGATGTCTTTTACCGCACGATTCGATAATTTTCGACACTCTACCGCACAATCCTACCGACTGCGCCAATTAAATGTGTCCGACGATAAAACTCTTTTTTAAAAACAATTTATTTTAAAATCAAGACTAACAATATGAATGCATGCAATGGAATGACACAAATGGGTAAACTACATATGTTTATAAGCTAGGTTATGCTGCGGTTGCAGTCTCCACGGTCTGGTCCACGTCAGCAGGAATGGTACATGTAACTTGATTGGAAGAAGTTGAATTAATGAGCAAATTAAATAGCATGCGCCATACTTTCGTAATCTCGGGATCAAATGCATCAAGTGCCTCACAAGCTCAAGTGGCAGGGGGTATGACGTCAGAGTGGGAGGAGAGTGAAAATGGAGTTTCTTCCACTATTGTGAAATGTACAGGGTGTATACTGGGTGATTCAAAACAAATGCGAAAAACCTTAGGGGGCGATTCCTTATTGAAAATAAAAGGTAATTTGTTATATAAACGTTAAGTCAAAAGTTAACCAGATGGCGGAAAATAGTTATTTGTGTATTTAGAGCGCAAAGTAACGGATTGCCGCAATCTTACTTTGCGCTCGAAAAACACACAGAACTTTTTCTACAGCCGCATTTTTTAAAATTAAATGCACATTTTTCTCTATACTTATTCTGAAATTTGCGAATGGCTGTCAGTTTTGACATATTATGTTCGGGCTTCGGGCATATTTAGAACAGGATTGCCAGCAACAAACTGTAACAAACGCACGACTGTCATTTATTTATCTTCGGTTTCCATGACCATTCAGCACACTAGCCGGAAAAAGCGAGAATTTCCTTTTCCATGTTCGCGCTAGAGCGCAAAATAAGGATCCACGGCATTAGTTGATTTTGCGATTTCATTTGAATTTAGTATTTAGTTATTTTGCGCGCGGCTGTAGAAAAAATAAGTTTTTATGTTTGAGGGAATGATTTTGGAAAATTTTGTAGAAGTGTTCTGTTATTAATAGACACTATTAGCATATTTTTCAAAAATAATTGAAAATCACTGTTATTAACTGAACTTTTGAAAAACATAACGACTTAGAAAAAATAATTTAGAAAATCCGATTTATTTAGAAACTTTTATAATTTTTTCGTCTTGAAATAAAAAAATAAATTTTAAATGTTGCCTGTCGGGAAGGGGCAGTTTATTGCACTCTTTTCTTTAGCCGGTGTCAAATGAAAGTTCTATTTTATTCCAATGTTGTCAATTATTATGTTGTCGAACAATCAAGTCTTAAAGACAATGCCTATAAAAAGGCTGTAAATACACCATGCAATACTTCAAGTACAGGGATCGCATGACGGATGATAAACGGGCTTCATCCACTCGGATTATATCATTTTAAAAATTTTGGGGTAAATCAATAAATATAATTAAATCCTACTAAAAACCTCTAGTACGTAGGAATGATATATTTCCGGCTCAACAATAAGATATGACGTGTGAGTAAAGCGCGTGCTGTTGTGCTCCTCGTTTTCCTAATTTTTCGCATGCTGTTTTAACTTGTTAAATACTAATCTCGAGTCAATAAAATCTCTGGAGCAAACAGTGGAGATGTTGCAGCAAGAAAAACCGCTTGAGACTAAATGGTGTGGCGGAGGAACTAAACGAAGACGTATTGGGTGTTGTTAAAACAATTTTTGGTGACTACTTGAAGATTTCCTGCAAAACTTCTGACTTTAACTCGGTGTTTCGCCTTGGAAAGTCTGATAATAATGATTGTCCCAGAACTATATTAGCTAATTTTTCCAATAATATTCTGCGCAGGGCCGCATTTACTGCAAAAAAATTGTTAAAAGGATCTGGCTACTCGTTGTATGAGGATCTGTCTAAGGTGCGGTATGATCTCCTTGTAGCGGCTAAAAAAAAGTTCGGTAATAATAGGGCTTGGTCTGCTGGTGGGAAGATATTTGTTTGGTGCAATCGATAGATTAAAAAGCGGCCCATAACTAATGTTAATGATATGTGACTTAGACGATGATTTTCTTGATATGGTTGAGCTATAACAATAGGTATGCATCATGTTTATATTTCAGTTTAGCCTTTTTTTGTTATACAAAATGAATTCCATTTATAAATAATAATTTAATATATACTTAATTTTAAGTATGGCGTTATTGGTTGATTCCCAATAAATATATTATTGCAATTTATTTCAGGATATTCCCTTTTCAATCTATATAAGTGGGTATTTGTTTATTATTGGATTTTTATATTACTTGTTTTTCTTTATGCTTAAATTTTGCTGTTGTATAGGTCTGCCATATTGTATTATATTGGTAGTAGTAAGTAATTTTATTTTTAATGATTTTGGCAAATACAGTGGAGTATACATTTTTACAATTGTTCATTCTAAAATTAGTCTTGAATTTAATTTTCTATTCTTTTTTAATACAGTGATGATTGATATTATTATTATTTCTTCATTGTTTAAATGTTTAGTTGTTTGATAATTATAGGACCTGCAACTATGCATTGTATCTCATGGTTAAGGACTGCATTTCTTTCTGCCACTTTAATATTCGTTCATTATGCGCTAATTTTCAGCTATTTGCTGATTTTGTTTCCGATAGTCAGTATGACATATTGGGGCTTTCTGAAACGTGGCTTAATGGAAGGATTTTGGATAGCGCTGTCTTCATTGAGGATTTTTACATATTACGCAATGCCCGCCTTGCGAAGGGTGGGGGTGTGGCTTTTTATTATAGGAGACATATTAAAATTAAATCTATTTCTTTGCCGCAACAAAGTGTGGGTGGTTTAGAGCAGTTATGGGTATCCACCAAGGTTTCTGGTAAAAACATATGTGTTGGAACACTGTACAGACCTCCGACGTGTAATTGGGTCACTTGTCTGTCGGAGCTTGAATCCTTTCTCACATTTTTAATTCCTCAGTTTGATTTTGTTGTATTTGGGGGGGGATCTTAACGTTGATTTTTAAAATACAAATAGTTCCGCCTACTTGCAGTTAAAGAACTTTCTTGACAAATACGGTTTGAGCCAACTTATCACTGACCCTACAACGGTTACAAATACTACGAGTATTTTAATTGACCTTATAGTTACGTCATCGCTGGACTTTTGTAACAATATAGATGTTCATCGGATGGAGAGTATATCGGATGACCATCTGATCAGTTGTTCATTTAAAATTAAAATAGAACGAATTTTTAAAACATATAGAGATTACTCTCTTTTTAACCGGGATCTTTTTTTAAATGATCTTTCTCAGATTAGCTGGAACAGCATTTTTCAGTTTGCTGATATTGATGATGCTGTAGATTTTTTAAATAATAATAAAACACTGTTATTTGACTTACACGCACCATAAACAGTTAGAATAAAAAACGTCCTGCCCCATGGTTGACTGACAATATAAAGTTACGATTAAGCTTAAAAATAGGGCTCGTCTTAGGTACTGTCAAAACAAGTCTGATACTTCCTGGCGAGAATATAGGGACTTGCGAAATTTTGTTAGCTATTCGCGCTGAAAAAAAGACTTTTTTAAGCCACAAATTTAGAAGTGACCCAAAACAGTTTTGGAAATTTTTACGTTGGTTTAATGTTATAACTAAGGCGTCGGATTCTCCCGATTATTTTGGCAGCCCAGATGAATTTAATTCCATTTTTTCTGTTAATGGATATGCTGTGGATGAGTCTAACGAATACATAACTCAGACTTATGGAAGTACTTTATTTTCTCATTTAACTATACCGTTTAGATTTTACGAGGTGGGTGATGACGTGGTCACAAGAATGTTGTTTAATGTCGGTTCCTCAGCGGTGGGTCCAGATAAAATTGACTTAAAGATGGTATTGTACACTGTTCCAACTTTAACCCCTTATTTTACTTTTTTGTTAAATAAGTGTCTTACTTCGCGTACGTTTCCTCAGGCTTGGAAGTCTGCGTATGTTCTACTTATTTCTAAGAAATCAAGCCCCTCTTCTATTAATGATTTCCGACCAATTAGTTTGTTACCAATACTGTCAAAGGTTTTGGAAAGGATTATGGCTGATCAAGTGAGAGCTTTTTTATCCATTAATCGAATACTACCTGTCAATCAATCGGGGTTTCGCCTTAATCACAGTACGACTTCGGCTCTTTTAAAAGTTACTGATGACATTTTTTCAGCTTGGGACTCTAAACAGAACACTTGCCTTGTCTTGCTGGACTACAGTAAAGCATTCGATACTTTGAGTCATCAGACTCTTTGTATAAAGCTAAAATATTTTGGTTTTGGCGATTTAGCTGTTTCATTCTTTAGGAATTATTTATCCAAAAGGTCTCAAATAGTGGCTTTTAGCAATAACTATTCCGATGTCGCGATGCTTAAAAGAGGTGTTCCTAAGGGAAGCGTTTTAGGGCCATTGTTATTTTTAATTTATAGTGCTGACTTTTGTAGTATTTTACAATCATGTTCTGTTCATCAATATGCGGATGACACACAAGTTTATTATTCATTTGGTTTGACTGAGCTTGTGGATGCTGTGCATAGGATTAATAGGGCTTTAAAGCTTTTGTCGGATATATCTGCTGCACATGGTTTGATACTTAATGGGTCAAAGACGGAAATGTTGATTTTTGGTAGCCAGAATTGTTTCTAGTCCTGACTTTAGGATTTAAATTAATGATCAGCTATTTGATTCTAAAGATTCCTGTAGAAACTTAGGCCTGTGGATTGATGTTGATCTTTGATCGTTGATCTCCGTTTTAAGACACATGTCATCAAAATAATCCATAAAGCGTATTGCGCATTGAGATCCCTTTATATTCATAGTTCTGAGTAAGGAACTAAGATTAAAACTTTGCGATTCTTTAGTTTTGTCTCATCTTGCCTATTCCAGCATCGTTGATTGGCCGGCCATTTTAAATCGTGACAAGGAAAGCCTTCAGCGAGTTCAGAACTCCTGTATTCGTTTCTCATACAACTTACGTAAATATGATCATATTTCTGCTAGTTTTTCTGATTCCGGATGGTTAAACCTTGAGGAGCGTTTTCGACTTCAATATGCCCGTTTTATATACAAGTTAAATACTACTATCTCTCCTTCATACTTAACCGCTAAGATTAATAGGCGCAGCGAGACTCATAAACGCAATACTCGCCATTGTAACCTTTACAGCGTGCCCAAACATTCAACTGCATTTTTTCAACGATCTTTTAGGTACAATGCGGCTAGATTGTTTAACGTGATCCCTTTGGATATTAGGGCTCTTCCTTCCATTGGGTCCTTGAGTAAGCAACTTAGAAAGTTTGTTGTGGCAGAAAGATTTTTTACTCCTATTTAGTTTATCTTCTTGCATTTAGGTGTTTGGAATTATATTTCTACTTTTTTTTAATTATTATAATTAGATTTATTTTTTCTCTTTAGTCTGGTGGTTCTACATAATAGCGCAGAGTGCGAGTAGCGCCACCATAAAAATAGTTATTAGGTCTTTATTTTGTGACCTATTTTATCAAATAAAGACATTTATTATTATTATTATTATTATTATTATTATTATTATTATTATTATTATTATATATGATATAATTCTTAGGCCTGACGTCATTTGCCAGAATTCATGATTCGCCTCCCTGATTCATACCATTTCAAACGTTTCGGCTAATGTAGAACATCTAGATCAGGTTTCGGCTAAAGTGACACAACTTCAGAGATTTTGAACTGGTTTTGGCTAATGTAAGATATTTCCAGACCAAGTTTTCGCGCTTACTGCATCTTCAGGGAATTATACAAGTTTTCAGCGTGATATCTTCTTAATGAATACCACGTAACACCAACTACTTTATTTTCAATAAGGAAGCACTTTCTAAAGTTGTTCGCATTTGTATTGAAACACCCTTCAAAATTCTGAAAAGCATCAGGCTCAGTGAGCGGAATACAATGACATAAAAATATATGGATGACCACTAAAACAAACAGAATTTTAATTTATTTGGAAGAAAAACGCCATTGGTATATACGGAATATTCTGTATATAACAAGCACTCATCATCGTGTCGATAGGTTATAAGATAATTAAGATACAAGGACTACCCGAAAAGTGCACAAAGAGGAGGTCCCACAAAACAGTAATGTCATGATCTGCCAGTCGCAACCTTATAGCTTTACTAGACACCCTGTACACTTCGTCTAAAACTTGACAATTGTAAAATTAAATTTATTTCATAGGCGAACCTTTACGAAACGTAAACGAAAAACTGTTCCATTTGCTAACCAAATTTGTACACCCTCCTTATATCTTGCTTGATTGAAAAAAATTGTTCAATTTTAATATTATTACGAATGAATAAATGTCAACCACAAACCTGCACTTTATGTATAATTATATTAAAACCATTAAAATCACGTGTGCAATCGGTGTAACATTCATTATTATATACCTTCCAAATGTGAACATCAAGACATCAAGGCTGTTTGGCACAAGCAAAAAAACATAAGTGACAAAATAGAAAGATTTTTGTTTAGATTTGAGTAAAATACGAAACGGTTCGTGTAATTTGCACAAGTACCACTATGCGCACTTAAAAATGTTTAAGTAACGTTATTTGTAAATTACTACACATCCAACACTGTCGAGCAAATAAAACAAAGTTAACCATATTTTTAGCTGTTTGGTTGTGCTATACTATATACTGAAATTAAATTTCCAATTAAAATGCCCAGTACGTGTGCAAATTTACTTATTGCAGAATTCGTTAGTATTCTCTTTATAACCTATTCTCATGTGTGCCAAAATCTCTGCTTGCAATTTATCAGTATAAACGGATCCCCGATGATTATTCAAGCGGAAAAATCTTTGAATTATCCCAAAAAGAAATGTTAGGTTTAGGTTAGTTAAGTCATTTTATTTGTGCCTTCAGCCACTAACCAAAAATAACTCCCAATGATCGAACCCTAAGTCAAAATAACTTAAACAACCCAGAACCAGCCATAGTAATTCATCTAAATGGAAGGTCCATACATCCGCATTTGTTTTTTTTTAACTAACCCTAACATACTTAAGCTAACGTAAAATAACTAAAAATTACTAATAATTCTTAAAACGACGTCCGAAAGCATGAGTGCGGTTGCACTCACTAACCAAAACCAACCAGCGGCGCGTTTGATTTTTCTAACTTAAACTAACTAATATTAACTCAAAATATCTAATGTTTAAAAGCAGCCTTTGGAATATCATCTTAGCTGTAACACAGTATTTAAAAAATTAAATTAGATATAATAATACAGAAAAAGAATAAAAAGTCATAAATTGCAGTTGACGAAATACCCAATTATAGTATTAATTTGCCTTTATTTCTATTCAGCAGTGGTCTTAATCAAATAA
Source organism: Pissodes strobi (assembly GCA_016904865.1). Taxonomy (NCBI): domain Eukaryota; kingdom Metazoa; phylum Arthropoda; class Insecta; order Coleoptera; family Curculionidae; genus Pissodes; species Pissodes strobi. Next base: position 5,771 of record MU189835.1, on the reverse strand, counting down.
CTAGAGGTTAAGTTAAAATCATATGATCGGCAACTCATATTTGGACCACCAATAAGGTGTCACGGGCCGATTTGGCTATCGTATATCGGAGCTTAAATAACCCTAGAACTCGTTGCCGTTTTTATAGCTTCAAGCGCAATTATATTTATTAGCGAAAAACTCTCGTAGATTCCGTTCAGCTTCGCTTCGACTATATTCTGATCGAGTCAATTAAAAATAAAATTTGCGTCACTAGACAAATTTTAATTTAGGATTTAATATGGCGCGTAAGGATCTCGAGAGTAAAGTCGGTGGTTTCTGGTGTTTCCGGTTCCGGAAAGCTATGAAACCATAAATCTAGCTACGTCGCCAAGAACCTTTGACGTCCATTGTCTAAATCCCTTGGATGGATTATTGAGAGGAACATGTGACTTGTCAAGCCATGCATTCTTGGTGGAGCGAGATTTTCGAAGTGGGGATTCTCTGCTCCCTGAGTTCCGATTTACTGACGTCACTCTACGTCGAGTTAGCAGTTTTTGGGTACCGGTTGGAATCAATTGTGACTTTACCTTTTATGGGATTCTCCAACCGGGCCATTTTTAATAGTTTCAGTCCATATATGTGCCTTATCTTTTATTAAGTGTTGGTGTCTGAAACTGCCCTTTGTGGGATTTGAATGTTGCTTTAGTGAGGTGAGTTGGTTTTTTTGCATTTTTTTTTCTTTCTGTGAACGCCATCATTTTAACATTGTATGACGCACGTGGGCGGATTTTTAATTCCCTTTCTAATCTCTTACAGAGGCCTTCTCGTCCACCTGTAAGGCTATCTAGCCATAAGCAACCGGCTACCCCTCTACAGAGGTAAATTATTGTTTTTTTATTAAATTCTGATTTCTCTTTTCCTTGATGGTTTCACAGGGTCCTACCATCGAGTTTACGTCTACTGTCGATGTCGGGTTCATTGCTATCGACGGATTTATTTATCCTATGGCGATTCAGATACAGTAAACTTAAAAGCTAATTTACACATATTATAAGCTAATAAAGGAAACTTTAGGACTTCACAAACAAATATCAAGTCGGTTAATATAATCTATCGACCCGCCATCGCCAGTTGCCAGCAGAAAGTCTTCAGGTCTACCGTTGTAGGATCTTGTGGGACATTCCTCCGTGATGTGTTTAATCGTTTGATATTCTCCGCAGTCGCAGTATGACGATGATTGTTTGCCCCATTTGTGCAGGAGATATGCGCATCTGCCATGTTGCGTCTAATTCTGTTACGTGTGGACCAGGTTCTGCGTGGTAGGTCAAACCCTGGGGCCTGGGGGATTTTGGGTAATGCAGGGCATATTATTGCCTTGTTGAGTGGTCCATTCTTGAGTCCATGCATTGGTCAGGTTGAACTCCTCTTGCATTGCTGCACTTGCCGTTTAAGTCGGTGGATTTCTGGAGCGGTGACGATTGTAGTTAGCGTCCTCAATAACTTGATGTATTGGCAGATTTCTATTTTCCATGACCTTTTTGTACTCTCGTGTAAAGTAAGGGCGTTTATCCGTCGCAGCTTTGGCGGTTGGATATGGCTTAGTACTGGGAGCCACTGAGTGGGGGTCGACTTAATGACACCAGCGATCATCCTCATGGTAATATTCAGTTGGGCGTCCACCTTCTTTACGTGCGGACTGTTAAGCCAAACTGGGGCACAGTATTCAGCTGTCGAGAAGACAAGTCCCAGAGCGGAGCAGCGCAGCGTGGAAGCCGATGCTTCCCAGGTGGTACCACGTAGCTTTTGGATTATGTTGTTCCTGGTTTTCAGTTTCTCGGCGGTTTTAGTTAGGTGTTCTTTAAATGATAGTGTTCTATCAAGAGTCACTCCCAGGTATTTCGGTGTTTTGTTATGGGTTAGTTTGGTACCATCAAATCGTATGTTAAGCTCTTCTCTGGCTAGTTTGTTGTTGAGGTGGATGCAGCTAACCTCTGTTTTGAAGGCATTTGGCTGGAGTCTCCATTTGTGGCAGTATTCACCCATTGTCTCCAGGTCTGCTGTTAGGATTTCCTCAGATAGTTTGATTGAGTTACATCTTGTTGCAAGCACCCAGTCGCAGTCGTCGGCGTAACCGAACTTATTTGACCTTGTTTCCGGCATATCCGCTATATATAAACTGAAGAGGAGCGGAGCGAGCACTGATCCCTGTGGCAAGCCGTTGTTAAGTTTATTTGGTGAGCTGATGTCGGTGCCCATTATAACCTGAAACGTCCGATCACCAAGCATGTTCGATATCAGTTGGGTTATTCGCTTGCAGGGAATTTTTCTGAGAAGCTTGCAGAGCATTCCCTCCTTCCATACGGTGTCGTAGGCTGCTGAGAGGTCAATGATAACAGCTGAGGTTTTAAGTTTTCGTTGGAATCCCGCTTCGATATAGGTGGTAAGTGACTGGACCTGGTCTGCAGAGCATCGTTTTGGTCGAAAGCCCGCCTCCTCAGCTGGTATTGCCTCCAGGATCTCTGAGCTGATTCTATTGTGGAGTCTCTCCAGCAGTTTATAGGATATGGACAGTAGAGCGATTGGCCAGTAGTTTTTTGGGCTGTCGACAGTTTTACCTGGTTTCAGTAAGGCTATTACCTTAGAGCGTTTGAATTCTGGTGGGACGTTGCCAGAATGCATAATGTCCGTGAAGAACTTAGCCAACCAGCATTTCGTGTACTTGCCACAATTGATTAGGAACTCGGGGTAGATGTTGTCGAATCCTGAAAAGGGGCAAGAGTGTTCCGTTTCCGTGGCTTCGGCTTTTAGGGCTTTAAGTTCTCTTTTTATCTGTATGGTGTGTGCTCTGTCCTTCGGTGCTCTGGATGTTGCTACTATATGTGAGGCTACTTTATTTGGGCTTATTGTTTGTCGATGCTTTGGTGCTCCGCCTGCCAGCTTCCTCATCAGTGGCCATGCCTGCCTGCTCGATGTTTGAAAGTTGAGGCTTTCGACAGTTTCAGTCCACTTTTGTTGGCGTGCAGCATTCAGGCTATGGATTAGTTCATCCGCTATTTCCTGGTCACCGGTTTCAAGGAAGTTTTGATATAGAGCCTCACTGGAGCCATCCAGGAACATATCCTTTGCGGTACCCTCTGGGTATGTGCTTTTTAGCGGTGCTTATTGCTGCGCCAATAAATCTTCCGTAGTTTCGGCTGGTGGGCGATATCCACCCTAGGCACTTATCAAGGTCAGAGGAAAACTTGGGCCAGTCAGCCCGCTTGAAGTCCCATCGTGGTCGGAGTAGTGAAGTGATTATGGGGATTTGTGTTCCCACTTCTATGACAGCTGGACGATGTTGGCTATGTGGGAAATGTCCCTGTCAGTAGAGACGAAACATAAGTCAGGATTGTACTCCTGTCTCCAAGCTGCCGATCCGAATGTGAATCGATCCTTAGCATCGAAGATGAGGTGCAGTTGTTCATCTTCGGCCCACTTTGCTAATGCTTCCCCGTTTGCATCGTTTTGTCTGTATTTCCACTGCTTGTGGTGGCTATTGTAGTCTCCAACGTATACCGCTGGGTGGGGGTGCGTTTCAACGCCTTGGGCTATCGACGGATATTGCTATCGTCGAGTATCGATAACGATATGGTTTTCCTTGGCTACGCCTGTCTAGCTGTACTACTTATAGAGTCTTGCTGTCCTTCGCCTGTCAAGGAAGTCTCTCCCTCCCGTGAGCAGTTCTTTTCTGGAAGCTGCCTGAGAAACTACTCATTAACCAAGTGAGACATTTCTATTTTCTACGAACTCTAACTGTTATTTTTTTTGCTTTGTTTTCGAATATACATTAACTTTTTCTCCTTAACTAAGGTAACATTTATTTTATTCTTATTTTCTTTTAAATGAACGTTGAATATTGGGCCAATTTTGTCTAGCCTTAGACGCCTGATTTTATTTGATCGAATTCTAAAATTCAGTTAAATTCGTTTGATCTAGAACCAATCCGATTTTTGATTGAACTTTTAATTGACTGACGCAATATCGTTGTAAGTCGAACTAGTTTTTTTTATTATTATTCTCAATTTTTCACGATTTCTGATTACGTTAGATACCTTTGGATCAAATAACTACTATTGTTGTTACGGCCTAGTAGACTTTGCATTATTCTTAATTTTTACTGTGGCCTTTGATATTTTTTTATTCAAACAAACTGTTCATTATCTTTGCCCTACCGGTAACTTGACCAGCGAGTACTTACGCTTAAGTTTAACACTCCTTAACTTCTATAATTGATTGATTGCTACAATAAGGCCAGGTCGGACTAGTTATTTTCAATTTTTTTTCGTGGCTGTTACCAACGTATCATAACTGATACCCAGATAAACATAGTTAGTTAGTAATACGGGTCTGTAACAAATCATGATTTTCAAGCTACTTGAATTTTTCCATAACGAGTAGATATTTGCAGTATCGCTGGCCTTCGTTCATATTTTATTGACGTTTTTCTTATTGTTAATGCTTAACGCGTTCATCATAGATTACGATTAAATATTTCGGCGTTTGTTTAGATAAAGCGTGTGATTTACTTCATCAAGTAACCGAGTAAAGCCTCGCATTTCTCGTTGAAATATAGTTGTTACCATAAATTTATCTGCCAGAATTACTGGTCACTTTCTCATATCTTTTTCTTGATCAGCCAGGATATATTTCGTTTAATAGTAATAAACTGATTCTTTGCTTGTATATCTACCTGTTTTATTTGATAAGCTTTTGATTTCAATGTTCCAGAGGAGAGGGCCGCTAAAGTACGTATCTGATTTTTATTACTTGCGCTCAATAATTGAAACGTTCTGGATTTACTTTTAATTACTGTTTGAGTATTTGTTTGTCACTGACTAGTTTTTTAGGTTAATATTCGAGTATTTGTTTGTTACTGACTTTGATTTTTGATTAATTTTTGAGCAAATTATTTTTCCATTATTCTTACTGATAAATTTCCGGCGTTTAAATCTGATCTAATTTTCTAACTTATTTTTGTTGTTTTATTGATCGGTTTTCTTGATAGAAAAAATAACAAATTTGTTAAAACCTTATCTTTTTTCACACCCTTACACAATTCTATGGGAAAATAGAAAATAAACTTATTATTATTATTTTTGTAATAAGCAGAAGAAAGGAAGTGATCTGTGAAGTAGCAGCGTTCAATTTGGACCCCCATATTTTGGCACACATGTATAGGACTAGTTAGTACAAGAACTTTAGCATATAAATATTTTTACACGTTTTATTAAAAATATGTTTGAATGAAGAACGTTACTCACCGATGGCACACGTACGCAGCTCGACCATGATGACGAGGGGATACTCACATGTGAGGTGTCTGTTAAAGACGTGTCTTGCGTTCGATAGATTCCGATTGGGATTTCGCAGGTCGTCGAGCATAATTTCTGGTATAGGCGCCCGTAGGTTCTGATCCACATATCGTCTTTGCCGATTCGCATCTGAAATATTATTCGAAATTAGTAAGCGTTTTGCCGGGCCCATCGAACGAACTTCTCCACACTTACGCACGGAATTTTACTGGCCGTTTGCAAGCTGTTCACTATTGCAAGATTAGGCCGAAAACAAATTTAATTAGAAATAGATCTATTCTTATAAGGTACGATAACCATTTTAAGAAAAAACAAATTAAGATGGGGAAAATGGCGCTAAGCTTCCTCATTTTTGATAATTTTTTCCCACCCTGGTCCTTTGCCCTGACGACAATATTAAAACATGATATAAATTATGTAATATGGATCTGTAATTTTACATTTACACACACACACACA
>JAEQML010050337.1:0-48432 GCA_016904865.1 Pissodes strobi | reverse complement strand
CAGTTTTAGCATGACAATCGTCATACGGGAACGCCATCTGTCTCACTCGATTCCGCTGAACATTCTGAACATATCCGCAAAAAATTTACTTTAACAAATACGATAGATAGCTTCGCGTATCTGGCAGGAGAATCTTGTTATGCAGAAATTATAGGATTTTTCCTGAAGCGCCAGATTTTTTTTAAAGGAACAACCCAAATTTGTGCAAATATAGAAACTTGCGTTTCTGCAGTCAAAACTTCTTTAGGCGCTAAGACTGAGCTGGTGATCTTGATCCAGTTGTAAATAACTTGCTATTCATTCTGGATTTGAATAGCCTGCTATTTTCATTAAGTTTTGCTCCGACACTCCGCTCTTGGCTAGCTTGAATACGACAATGGCCCCAAGTGAATGGTTCCTGATTGTTTTTAGTGGTGTTGAGGCCTGATTTTTGTGCTTGCTTTTTCGTCCAAGTTAATATCTACTTTACTCTCACGACGAGGGACATGGAAGGAGTTGGGGACACCTTCATGAAAGCGTTATATGCTTCAAGAATAACTATCAAATCATAAGTATACCAACGCTGGTGTCCACTGAAAACGTCTTGAAAAAGACGGCCAGTCCTTCCACCACCGGATCTTTAAGTTCCATACACGACAGACAAATGTCGCCAAGCAAAGAGAATCGGTTCTTATCAGAACCATCTCTGACGATAGGCTCCATAAACATCGAGGGTATTACAAGAAATAAACAAGACCTGCTAGCACAGCTGAGCGACCGGCTGCGATGTGATATGCGTACAGGAAATACACAGAAGCAGGGATGCTGACAGGCCTCATATACCAGGAATGACACTCCTAATGGAGATCCCGCATTCACAACATGGAAGAGCAGGCTTCGCTAGGCAAGACATCAATGCGACATCAGTGGGCACGACAGATAGCAATGACACGGAGGTGATCACTGTAGAACTGGGCGAGTTTACCATAACATCAGTATATAACCCACTTGGTGTTGAGTTTGATTTTGCACCCCCTCACAATTTCTGGTCCCAAAAAAATAAATTTGTTTTCGGAGATTTTAATAGCCACAGTACACAATGGGGATATGAAACTACGGACTCAAACGGAGAAAAGGTAGAACAGTGGACAGAACAAAACAACCTCACGCAAATTTACGACCCCAAAGTGCCCCCATCTTTTGATATGGAAAAGAGGGTATAACCCGGACATATGTTTCGTATCCCAGAACCTCCAACAAAACTGCACTAAGGGTTTTCGACCCCATCCCCAAGATACAACACCGACCAGTACGGATCTGTGTAAATAGCGTCTTAACAGCACCTATAATACCATTTAAAAGACGATTTAACTTCAAAAAGGCCAAGTTGAGACAACTTCGCTAAAGGCTTGGATCGCGCAGTAGACGATATTGAACCAATCCCGGAAAACTATGAGAAATTTGTCAAAGTAGTCAAGATAATATCTAGAAGACACATTCCGAGAGGCTGCAGTCAGCGATACATCCCCGGAATGTCTCAAAACACAAAGACAATGATGAAAAGATATACCCGCCTATACAAAATTGATCTTTCGGCGAATATACAATCGAGTGCGGGAAAACACTACTTCAAGCCTTAGGAGAGGCTAGAAGGGAAAAATTGGTGAAAACATTGGAGAGGATGGACATGACCCACAGCAGCAAAATGGCCTGGAACACCATACAAAAGTTAAACGGAGACACCACAGAACCAAGAAACCATACTAATGTAACTGCCGACCAAGTTGCAAAATCAGTTAGTCTTAAATGGTAAACCGGAGAGAAAAGTGAGACAACCAAGCCAAAACAAAACCCCAAAAGGACTCAAGTTGCTTGGGAACACCAATTACGATTCAAGAACAAATTAACCTCCTAAAGATGACTGCACAGGCTCTATGTTTCTCAACTGCAGAATACGCATGTCCAGTGTGGTACCGTTCATCTGACGCAAAAAAGGATCTACCTAGCCCTGAATGAAACGTGCAGGACCATAAAGGGATGCATGAAACCTACCCAGCTAAACGCACTATATAGGGTATCGGGTTTTTCAACACCAGCGGAACGACGTGAAAGTGCATAATATACCGAAAGTTTCAAACAAACTTTCGACGAATATCTATCCCATGCACGACTTGGTCCCTATCGAAGGAAGACTTAAGTCCCGGCGAAGTTTCCTGAGGCATGTCCCAATCGAGCCGCCGAACTATTCCTTGAAACCGCAAACACCAACCGGCAGGGAGCTCGACTGGAGGACGTGGGGAACCTTAAACATGATGCCAACCGGTGTGGCCCCCGTAAAGGTAAATAGAATAAGATGGGGACAACTAAGCGAAGACAACAACTTATGCGAATGCGGAGGATATTTTTTTAAAGTCGACTACCTGTCTAGAATCTACGCTAAAATCTGTGTTAGAAAACTCTTTGGAAATGATTACGCCTTCTATACAGGGTGAGCTAGTTGAATTTAAATTTTTCGTAACGTCGAGTTTTCACACGACACGTCACCATTAAATATTTTATTACGGTAAAATTGAATAATCTAGAGCAACTAAAGTTTCGTACACTACCGGGCAGAATATACAAAAAAGTCGGAAATTGGAAATGCCGAATTGAAGATATTTTGATTTTCAAAAATCTACTTATGCATATCTATTTTTAAGAAATCAATCTCGGATTCGTAATTCACAATTTTACGAGTCTTTTGATGCATTATAGGAAATTTGAAGGGATACGTCTTTTAATATTTCTGGGATCTCATTGAATTCAAGATGGAAAAATCGGACACGATCGGATAATTTGGAGATTTTTCATTCGACAAGCCGCAATCTATGCCGATTGCATGAGAAATTTCGAGGTAAAATTTTTCTTTAAATGTCGAAGTTGTGGCAAGTAATGCCAAAATATAAAAAACAATAAAAAACTTATTACGGGCGGAAATTCTCCTATTTATAAAGGTAATTTTAGGAAGGAATATCGATTGGTCAATCACTCTATTGTTTTTTCTCGATAAGTTCGTACTTGTCTAGGTTTCTGACAAGCAGTATTTTAATTGACATTTAAGGATTTTTAGTTCAATGTCAGCCGATAGTTTTGACGTGTTTACAGATTTCTTTTTGCTATATGATCCAGTAGGATGAGAGAAAACAGAAGAAAACTGTTGTTATTGATTTTGTAAGGCTTTTGTTTATTCATTAGCCAAGGAAAATTCCTTGGGTTGAGAGGTAGTCCTCGGGTAGTATTTTATTTCGTAAATGAAGTAGACTGGAAGTCGTTTGAGACTCTCGAGGGAAGGTCAATTGCATGTGAAGAAATTTCTAGCAACCGCCGTAATGGCACTATAGGCCGTTGATCCTTTCAAGATACCCAGGAAGATTTTGGTAAACCCCTAGTTATGGGTAAGCTATTTTAAGTTGTTTTGAATGTAGAATTTCAAGTAGATTTTTGGGGCCGAATTTTGGAATTTTTGTAAATTTCATGTTATGTTGTTGTTATGGAGTAATTTACGCTTTTAGGGTTTTTGGAACTGAATTCTACAGCGGAATTCCGGTAGCGCTTTGTTGCGGGGTTCTATGGCTATTTCCCTGTAGGGTAGGAAGAGCCACTAATACCTGGAACCTGATTAATCTGGACTGTTTGACATACAGATAAGGATGATGGCCAATTCTCGGATATAACTTACAGGGGTTCGTTACTCAAGATAAGTCTAATTTTATACATACTATCACGTTTAGACAGCACTATTGTGTCAGAAATATTTACTACTTTGCAGAGACTTTTAAATTTAAACAGAATTTAGTACCCAAACATTTTCCTAAAACGCTTTATTAATTTCTTTAGTAAGTAATAGCACACATCATAATGCACTAGAGTATATATATTAAATACTTTTTGTGAAGTGTTACTACGCCGGCCTAGAAACATTATTTACTTCATACGGGTGCTTGATTTATGGATAATCTCTAGTACATATTAGGTTTGTTCTAGCAGCGATTTCAAACGGTTCCAAACCATCCGGAGTTTACGCATAACGATATAAGCCTCGCTTATATTGCTATGCGCAAACTCCGGATGGTTTCGAACCGTTTGAAATCGCTGCTAGAACAAACCTATTATATCCGAGGTAGTTTATTAATTTTATTACCTTTTTACTTTAATTTGGCTTTGATAATTGATCATAACATTGTTTTTTGAGGAAGGGTTGAAACTTGCAACTCGGGCTTTTGGAAAGGCTATACTAACCCAGTTAAATTAACTTAGTATAGTCTATGTGATAAATTCGGTATTTCTATCACCGTCTAGGTTGCAGGTTGCAGCAGAGCGTTTCGAAGAAGTGAAGTTTCAAAATTTTATAACCTTTTATTTGACACCTCTCAAATTTTAAATTAGACTGACAGGTTGACAAGAGGTTGGAAATTCTCTGTATGGTTTATAACCTTTTCGCTTGACACCTTTGAAACTTTCGATTTAGGCAATCAGGTTGACAAGAGGGTGTGTCTAGTAGTCAATAACTGTAAATAGTAATTTACTTAATAAGCTAGAGGAGCTTGCTCTATTTTTCTATTTTAAAATAAAGTATTGGCCTCACATGCTTGGTATTATTTAGGGTGAATTTGAGAATGTAGATTTTGAATGGTAAACGAGCAGGTAGCGTAGACTTCGTCAGGAAATTATTTACTTAATTTGACATTTGAATTTGAACTTAGTTTCTTTTATTTCCAAGTTTTTTTTTACTGTGTCCGAATAAACATCGATAGGGCTTGCCAACAAAAGTAAACTTGGTGGCGTCCAACCTCGACTTGGACTATTACTATTTTGATTTAATTCCATATTCAGGTACAACAATACGGAACATGATAGTGGGAAAAGATAAGTTCGAATCACTGATTTGATAGTAATCTGTCGTTCAGCGCCATCTGCCAAGTAGTTTTATCTTTGAATTGAATATAACAAATTGGCAACCAACGCCAACAGAATTAGAATCGAACGTAATAAACTTGTATCTCATAATATTAATCTCGCCTTATTGAAGTATTCATTTGTGTCGCGAAGTCTTAAGCACATACCGTTTTTCTTAATATAATACCCTTTTTGTAATTTTTTTTTTCGAATTTAACCATAAACGGTGTGATCCTAATTCTTTATATAAATGCATCTCTCCTTGGACTTTATAATTTGACTTTTTGGAAAAAAAGGTTGATAAGAAGTTTTCTATGAAGTTACTTTTATCTGTACAGTGTGTGCCAAAAACCCTTAAGAAATCAAAGTTAGGTTTTCTTAAATAGAACACCCCGTTTTTTACTGATTCCTAATACACCAGGCTAGATAAAAATGACAAGAACCGTTCCATAACGTTAATTCATTAGAAGCGGTATTAAATAATCTTATGGCACAGTTTTTCCGATTTTTCCAGTTAGTTTTAAAGATAGAGGTGTCAAACATGGTATATTAAGATAACTAGATTTCCCTGGCGTACTCGCTAAAAATGTGTAACGGGCTCATAAGTTACAACAAATATATCTGAATATTAGTTTTCTCAAACACATTGATTTTTTCATGCCATATGACAACAAAATTTGACTTTTTCGAAAATAGTCAAATGCTAGCGATATGATGTTTCCTTTAATATATAATCTAAAATTTTGAGATTTTATATAGAATTTACGTATACTTTCTCAAATGTTATGTTTCTGACTACATTTTAACATTTCTAATTTAAGAATCGCAATCACGATGCCAAAATCTCTTGAATACTAAAGTTTCAAAATTTAAGCTGTAACGGTTCCGGAAATATTGATAAAAACCATCTTCTGCGAGAATCTTGTAGGGATCGTTAGTCTGTAAGGAGGCATTTCTCGACACAGGAAGCTTAGGCTTATTTTGGACGTAAAACACTTTAAAATTTTTTATACTAATTTTGGGAGATATATAGTATGTTTCAAATTTTTAAAAATATATGCAATAAATTTGATCGAACTTAGTATTTAGACAGTGTTATAGAATTGTGCCAAAGTGATGCGTAGCTGCCAATTTTCTTTTATATTAAATGGGAATTACGAACAGGTTGCTTCCGTTCCTCAAATTAGAATATTCTTAGCCCGGATCTATTTGAAACCACACAAAACAAAACACGTTTAGTAGTGTTTTCATCTAAAATCTCAAATAAACACCTTCCTATACGGAGTGTTCCAAAAACCATCCCTGGTAGGATGATTTCATACCCAAGAAGAAGGCAGACCGTTTTCATCAATTTGGGTCCGTAGATGCTTCGTTTTATGGATACAGGGTGATAGAAGTTTTCATAACATCTTTAGTAATATCAATGAAATTTGGATTGTGCCGATTTTTGAGCTAAATCGTGTTTTTCCGTTGCGCTTCATAAAATTACATTCCTAGAATTGAATTTGGGGGAAACTATATATTTTTTTTATGTTCGGCACACAAACTAAAGAAAAATCCTATACCACTCAACGAGCGGTGCGAGTGCGGAGATGACGGAGGACGTTGGACTTGAAGCACTGTAGGTTATAGTTTTCTGGAAAGACGTTACTCGGAAGTCCATTCCAGAGCGATGCAGTGCTCCAGACAATTGAGTCCCGCAACAGTGACTTCCTAGGTGTTGGCAAGTGAATAGTATGTTGATGAGCGGCTTGTGTCTGACGGGTGTTTCTGTTTGGCACAACTCTGGACGAAATCATAACTGCCAGCTCGATCGAACACCTTCCCTAGCAGTATCGATAATAAGGTGATAGGTCCGCGACTTTTCCTTGATGTTCAAGGCTATCAAGGCTTTTAGTTAACTGTGGGTCGTCCACAAGATGGACTGCTCTCCTCTGTATGGAGTCTATTATACTGAAAAAGTGCATGGGTGTCGAGCGTCACACATGGGAACAGTATTCCAAAGATGATCTTATCTGAGCCTTATAGAGCAGTTAGAGCTGAGAGGTGTGTGCTCGTAGCTTTTGTGCTGCTGCCTTGGTGATTTTGGTTACGCCAAGATATGTTGTTTTTTACGTTGATGCCCAGCAAGCTTTTGGGTGAAACCAGAGTCAGTGTTTGTCCTGTCATTGATAATTCAGGTCCTGCGCTGTTTTTCTTTTTTTTTGAGAAGACAGCTGCTTGAGTCTTTCATGCGTTAAACTGGACATTGTTTTCCTCACCCCATTCCACGATGGCGTTCATATCCTCATAGATATCAGCAATCTGATTGTTTCGTTCGCATGGGGAACGAGCAGCGGTCATTGTAGTCCGCGACATGAATGAGGATATAAGAGTGATATCGTCCGTCTGCAAAGCTGTAAATATAACTGTTTGTCCTGCCTAAGATATCGTTGTAGTCGGCACTAGTGGCGAAAGTTAAGGTTATGGGATGTCCTATCACTGGTAACGGAAACGAAGTTTTCGGTAAAGTGAAACGTTACGAAAGAAAAATTCGTTTTTAGGTGAATATAACACCGACCGAACTCTAAAATGTTTCTAACGTTTCGACGCCTTATATACATGAAAAGTGCATTTTCGAACACACGTTTATATAAACCTTGTAACCTATTTTTAGCTACGAAATACGATACCGAAATTTACCGATTATAATTTGGTCCACCCGTTATAGTAAGTTATCTTTAATGACAAGTCACTTATTCCTCAGTTGGGTTATTCAATTAAAAATAAAATAATAGAATGTAATGATATTGCTTAGACGATAGGAGAATATTTTAAAAGCTCAAAGATTTGACAATATAGGAGAATAGTTAGAAGAATTGAAAAACGTGAGGAAGTCTTCAAAGCTTTAGGTGGGAATATTTTTTAATCCGCTTCCTTCGCATTAATACCGGACACATTGCTGCATTTTTTCAGACTGTGATAAGTATGTTGTAATACGTGACTTTTCATTGCAATTCTGCATCATCAATATCAGATTTTATACGTATATATCTTATAAAACCAAATACGGTTATATATAAAATATTTTTTTCAATATCTACTTTACTTCACAGATAAAATTGGCTTCGTTGTGTAAGTGTGTTAAGAAATAAAGGCAATCGGTATATGACCAGTTTTCGGCTGACGTTTCTGCAAAAACTCTCGTCCCCTTCAGGGAGGAAATTGACTTTTTTAATGCGGCGACTCGTTCGTTTTTGATTTGCTCGTGGTCCAGATCCGCTTCGAGCTAATAACAGTATTAAATGCCTACTTTATGGTGCCGTTTAAGAAGTAGAACGTAATTGCCGGTTAGATATTATTTATTTACGACACAAACTGATAAAACAAAACTATTGATAATAAATAGAAAACGGATTGGGGCCTGAGGGATACTAGGTTGTTTATTTCGTGTAGATCGACACATACAATTTATATTAATGTGCTTAAAGGTGAACTTTCGTTCCGAATGCTTTGCTGCATTATATTTCGAAAAATACTTTAGGTTAATTTAGTATCAACGAATAATTGCGTTCGATATTATAATTGAGGCAAGCTGCTAGCAATGTAAACTATTACGAATGTAGCTTTTCTGTTACTAGGGTGTTATACAGGATGTTACAAGTTCGAGTATGCGCATGGGGAACTGTGAAACCGTAAGAGATAGGCAAGGTTTAAATTGAGTCAACATTCAGTAATTGGGTGTTTATTTCAAAGCCACTTTCTCAAACTATTTGAAAAGATAGCATAAAATTGATTTTACATTGTCATTCGCACTTTTCGACCTCTACTAGATAATGTTATAAGATTAATAATTATTCAACCTTTCTTTTCCAGGCCGCCAACCTTTTGCTTACATTTTTCTAAACGCTTTAGCCTCCTGAAAAAATTTACGTACCGTATTTGCCCGAAAAATTTCAAAAATAATGTAGCGTTGTAAATGCTACAAAATCCAGTAGTGCGTTCTCTTCCCTTTTACTGGTCGAACTGGGTTGTCGATACTCTCGTTACCTTGCTTTCCAGTGCAACCCACCAATTCGAAGCGGTGACTCCGTTTGGAGCGCCCTCTTGACGAATGTCGTATGTCGTATATGTTATTTTTTTGGGAACTGACAAGCTCCTTCTCGTCTAGACACTCAAAGCGTTCAGACAGAAAAAACGACCAGTTTTAATATCTAAAATTATCGGAAGTAATTGCACAAGTGCACCAAAATTACCGATAATTTTGCATGACAGCGTGTTGTATAAAAACTGCATGAGTTCATTTTCATAGTTTGGAGAAAGAGCCCGACACCGAAGGTGGAGGGCTCTTTTTGCAAAATATGAAAATGACCGAATGCAGTTTTTCTAAGACAACACGCTCGAATGCAAAATTTTCTGGTTATTTTGATGCACGAGTGTAATTCGGGGGAATATTTCCCGAATTAGGACATGGTTTCAAAAAAATACATTTTTATTCTTTTTTTAATACAAAAACATACATGTAACTCTAAACAAAGTGCAGAGATCCAAAATACGATTTTTTTTTAATCCGAAACGAGACTTTTTAATAATACCTATATATTCACTAGACTTTGACGTTATTTATAAACTGTCGCTGTCAAATTTTCAATGGAATTACCATAGATACGTACGATGCAATTATCGCTGTGCTCTTTCGGTTTCTACAGTGCAATTATCGCTGTAATTTTCCGAGAATTGCACTCCTCTAATGAGATTTTTTATACATGAGGGAAATATTCGTTGTTATTCTGGACCATCATGTCTGATTGTGTCGTGAGATTAATTGACAAATATACTGATTTGTGCATTTTCTGAAATTGCCTAATAAAGATGTTAGACTCAACTAGGCACCTTTCGTGGGACAGAATTTTCTCCATTGAGGTTGAACGTCCATCAGCGGCCTGTTTTATGCTGAACTAGAGAGTTCTCCGGTTCTATTTCGTCAGATAGAGGCCTGTAGCTTCGGAGAAAACACCGGTGGATTCCAAGTTTACCGTCAAGGACTGTAGGTAGATTATGACCTTCTATTGTCTCAATTACCGTTTAATTAATTAATTATCTTCATTATTGTGTCTGATATTGTCTTGAATATCGAATACCTAGCTATTAGGACCGTAATTAGTGGACTTAATCTCTTTGTACTGCGTACATTTACCTCAATGCGATGCTCTTACTATAATCTTACTATAAGCCACATAATTATTTACCGTATTTGCTTTACTAACTTACCGTTCAACAACTGTAGGTTGTATATTTTCTTATATTGTACCTATTACCGTCACATCGTTTTTTAACTGATCTTATATTGTACTTATTACTGTTACTTACCGTTTTTGCTTGTTAAACTTACCGATAAAAAGTTTTAGGTCATCTATTATCATGTATCGTATCTATTCCTGTTTCTTATCATATTTGCTTTAGAGATACTTATTTCATTATCATATCTGATATTATCTCGAGTAGAGAATTTACTTTGCTAATGAGATGGTAATTATTTTATTTATTCTTGTATAGCGTCTAGCTACTTGAACAATACGCTCTTAATGTAATTGGCTGTAAGCCTCATAGCAGTGTGTAACAATCATTTGGATATGCTCGTTCCAATGTCAGTAATTTTGATTTTTTGTATCAATTCGCGGTTAAATATCCGAACAATTAATTTATTTTCTTACATTCGCAAACTTCAATATAATTTAGCACACCATTGGAATTCTTTTTAATGCAATTGATTTGTCTACGCTAATGGGCTGCATGCATACAGTGAATAAGGTTGCAGGTGTCTTGAATTTAATATGAAAAGTTGGCGATGTAGATAGGCAACCAGCAATGCATCTATCAATTTTATGTTTTTTCTTTAGTTTGTGACATAACTAGGTGCTTTGTTTTGACAGTTACATAATTCCGAATGTCATGTGAAGGAGTTTGATCGAGATTTTGCGGAATTTTCTATTTAAGAAGGGAGTTCATGTTTATTTAGTTGGCGGTATTTGAATTGACCTCGTGTCGACTCGGATATTGTAGGTTGATTTCGTGTTCATCCTGCGGAAATCAGTTTTTGTGAGTCTGAGTGAATAAAACCGATGGTAGCTGAAGCAAGAGTTCCTTACGCTTAACTCTACCTAGCTCTACTCTAATTTTAACTATAACTCTAATGGAGTCCTGAATTTGAACTGGTTCGAGTTGAGTGATAGTAATTTCAATTCATATGGGCGGATGAGGAGACTGTAGTTGAGGATCGGGAGATTCCAGGATGCAGTCCCATTCCTAAAATCGTAGCCTCGTGGGCAGCAATATAATTGTTGATTGGGAAGTGGTGGTCGGGATGACTCCGTGATTATGAAACTACTCTGCTGAAGAAGCGTTAGGAGCCCTGGCATTCTCGTCTGTAATTCCAAAAAGATAAGTGATTCTTTTTAGAAATGTTTGCACAATTCCTCATTATTTGATTTTTTAACAGAAAAGCCAACATTTCGAAATTCAACTTAAAGTAACTTTAACGTATCTCATAGATTTATCTTATCTTTACCGTATCGTTTACTTATCTTGTACATTTATCTTATTGTACATTTATCGTACCGTATCTCATAACGAGATTATATATCTTTAGCTTTGAGCTTCGTAACTTAGATTTTGATCTAATCAATCAAAATAATTATCTTTAATGAGTACTCTGTATTATAGTGATTAATTACTCTGTATCTATTCGGTGTTTGGAAATTTCAATTTGTAAATTTTAGTAAACTATTATTTCTTAATTATCTTTACTCTAGTTACTCATAACAAGTAATGATATTATTTGGCTATATTTAATTTTTTCCAATGGTACCTAGGCCTGGAATTTAAATTGAAAATATACATTTTTCAAGGCTAAGTCTGAAATTTAAATTGAAAATATAAATTTTCCAAGGTTACGCCTTTAATTTAAATATAAATTGAATTTCTCTCAGAGACGTCTGTTAGATTTTATAATTACCTCCCGATTTTGAAAAATTTTCTAAATACAATATGTGATCGAAGTTCAATATTTTGACATTGATTTGATTTTGCTCGTTTCTGAGAATCATTTTGATCAGAGTTAATTTGGTTGATTATGTAATTAAATATTCTTGACTTATTGGTGGACTGATTGTAACTTATGGGCTATTAGCTTATTAGGACCATTAATTTTAAAGAGGGTCGTAAGGAAAATGTCATATATATTTACCTGATGTTTGCAGTTGCATTATTTGCAAATAGGCATTGACCAAGTTGGCTATCTCATTATATCGTAATCTAGGATCATGTTAAATATTGATTATTTTATCTTACCTATACAGGAGATTGTTAATTGGTAGTTGACATTTTTATTCAAATGTAAATTTGAAAGATACTAAGGAGAGTCAAAGGTTATTATTAAAAATTGTTAGGAAAACATATCTTTTATTTCTTGCGTTTACTTTCTTTACATCGGTGTCTTATTATGGATAATGTAATCTGACAATTTGACTTATCTTTTCTTATCTTTCGGTCTACTTTAGACCTGGCGCCCATAATTGAATTTTCAGAATTCGAACTCACACCCCTATAGTACCACCGCAATAAGACGTATCTGAGCAGCGACAGGGCAATTTAAGGAACATTTAACTCTTTACTTTTATTTATCCAAATAATTTCAATTAAAATCGAAACAACAATTTAAAAATTAGAAAATAAAAGCGGAAGAGATTGAAAATGTTATAAGTGAACTGTTTTATTTAACTGTGATTTGCAACTTTAACTTTTCGCCTAAAGGCAGGCCCCGAAATGAGCTCACTTCTTGTTTACCTGTAGATACTTGCCGGCTATATATAAATAAATTTGCATCATAAGTTAACTCATTGATTTAGTATCTTTATTAACTATTTATTGGTATAATGGTATAATCGCTGCCATGAGAATAATTTAGATTAGATTGTGTTTAGTAAATACTGCCTATTTTTGGTACTTTGTGACTAACTGCGATTAGCCAGAAGCTCAAGAATTCAAGGTTTAGTTGACCTATTTCCAAACAGGAATTAGGCAATTTAAAGGATCAAAACTTAGAATCTTAGTTTAATTTGATTTAATATTCTATCAGATAAGCTAGACGATATACAAATATTCTCATTAGTTTATGTGCGACACGATAAACTCAACTTAATTAATTGTCTTTAGAGTGTTTATGAAAGCATTTAAGATTCGAATAAATAGTTTAATTGGAATCCTGATGTTTATTTTGGTAAGTTAGTGTCAAAAGTGCCTTTCATTAATACCTTTTATTTATACATTTCACGAAATTCTTATCTAGGGTATGTTTCTAAATTTTACTGCCCTAATTTCAATGTGCAAAAATCATTGACATATGCCTAGCTAAAAATTTAGTGGCGCCTTCGCCTAACTGCCAACTCTTCGACCCACGCCTTTAAATAAAATTAAAACCGCTGAGTGAACCTGTTAGAAAAAATAATAAATCGTGTTACAATTTTCATAGAAATGGAATTTGTATGTCGAAATCGTCCCTTGTCTATCTAACACTTTTCGTTCTTAAGAAGAAGGGAGCCACAAGCCCCACTTTACCACAAGAGCCGATATTTGATTTGGAAGTAGCAAATCCAAATAAATAGACTGAGCAAATACCTAAACTGTACGTGTTTCAAAACCAAACCTCAATATTTTTTTCCTATTACCAATCTATAATTGGTGTGCGCATATGTCGGAATGTTCTTTCTCATATCTTTTATCTTGAAAGACATATTTTTAACGTAACCAGACTTCTAAAAATTTTTCTAAAGCACTGAATTTAAGCTCAATGCAAAGGAAATGGGTATGAGCTGAAATTGAGCTAATAGACGTACTCACTAGCTGAACTTTCGGAAATAATTTGGTAAATGCGTTTTTTTTTTAAACATGTTGAGTTTAGGAATTATCATTTTTACTTGATGCATGCACTAAAATCGTAACAGTTTGTATCACGCAAGTTTCAATGATAAAAATATCACAAAAATATGATTTTTTTATGAGAAAATACTTTATTTTCAGCTTCCCAAAATTACTCAAACTAATATGCTAATGTAAAGCGAAATGAGATATTTCTTTCGAAAATATTTTGATTGAGAGACACCATTTTTCAAAAGCATAATAGTTTCTTGACAAGGTTCCAAATTAGCGATTCCATGTCTTGTTTTGGTCGATGACGTAGTAAAACTCAATTCGGACGCGTATCAACAACAAATTTTACATCGTTTACTCCCCGAAATTTATGAAATCAGCAACGATTACGTTTTTCAACAACCTCACAGAGCATTACGAAATTTCTTGTCAAAGGTTTGCTCTGATTACATTGCATTCACCTTCCAAGGTAAACCTAGCTGGTAGGAAGCACCAAAGAGATGCCACTTAACCACTAAAAGTTTTCAATAGGAGTAAATGGTACAATCCTGACTGTGTTTGAGCCAAATAACACACGCCACATAAACGACGCTATTCATCTATCGTTCAGCATGAATCATAAATACAGTAAATATAAAATTATGCAGATGCACAACCAACCGACAAATGGAGGCAGTCTAAAACCCTAGCCTAATGCCAATAAAATTATGAATTTTAAATAAAATATTTAGTCAGTGGTAGTCCAAAACTCAATGTAGATATTATATGATCCAACCAAATGGAGTCTGACGTTCAGCTACACATGGACGGCTTGTCCAGGATCCCTATTCCGAAGTCTAGTCCCGCTCAAGTAACTTATGCCCGGTGGGGGGGATTACACACTTCCAGCCGGGTGGTTAGACAAAGTTCCAGCCAGGGGGATGGATTACAAAGTTACAGCCGTTCTAGCCGGACCGGCGAATTGCAAAGCTCCCACAGTTCTAGCCGGGTGGGTGAATTACAAAGCTCCTAGCCAGGTAGGCGAACCCTCCTAACACGAGGGTACACTATCTTCGTACACTACACGACGGCTACCATAATGGCTTCCAAGACTGGAAAAAGCAAGCCCCAAAAACCTCGCTTAGCGAGTTATTCCCGCTTCTGCAGCACTAAAACTAACCAAACTAAGTCGAGATGGCTGAGACGGAAATTTCTACGATGATTGTCGGTAAAATCCCATCAGGATGCCTGAGATCAACTCAGATTTAAAAATCGACCACCACCTAGGAATGTTGACTCGAAAGTACCTTCCTTTCCGAAAAACAATGCGGAGGGATAACAGTGCGCAGGTATTTTAACGTCGTGGCCTTTCACAGCGGACCAATGAAACGTGGATTCGATGGATACGGTGCGTAGTGCGACAGAGCTTATGGCGAATGCACAAGAAAAATCTATAATCGAATTAAAAATCGGATTTAAATATCGAACTGCAGAATCATACCCGGGGCGTCCCAAAAATTCTTTAACGCAACAGGCTGCAATTAGTGATAAAAACGGACTGTCACAATAGAACCGCCTGAAACTTACATGATAGACTTGAATTTTTTCGTGGATTTCGAAAATTTATCAGTCAATGTCAAGAGACTTAAAAGTTTTCCATAGTCTTCTCTTCTGAATTCATAAAAATTGGATTTAAGAATGATTATTGAACCAAGTTGAAAGATTATCATTTTTTTCATGAAAAGACTGAAACTTTTCTAAATGACCACGTTTTTTCCTATTTTCGCTCGAATCGCCCGAAACTTACAGATTTTTAATATATTTCGCAAATTTATCAGTTAATGTCAAGAGATTTAAAAGCTTTCCAGTCTTCTCTTCGGAATTCGACAAAACTGGATTTAAGAATGATTATTAAACCAAGTTAAAAAAATACCATATTTTTTTAATGAAAAACCGAAACTGTTCTAAATGATTTCTAAATTACACGTAGGTTTATAAAGGTATCATGTAGGTATGCGTAAATATTACGAACACTTCCCAAAGGTTTTAAAAATTTCGGAATATTGCTTATAAAACCTGGAAAGCCGTTATTTCACATATTTAGACACATAAAGCGAATCCGACATTTTCAGTCATTTTCAATAAAATTACCTGAAACTTACATGATAGACTCGAAACTTTTCGTCAAGTTTGAAAATGTATCAGTTAAGTCAAGAGAGTTAAAAGCTTTCCATAGTTTTCTCTCCTGAATTCAGAAAAACTGGATTTAAGAATGATTATTGAACCAATTTAAAAAAATCGAAGCTTTTCTAAATGACCTCGAAATTTTCACGTAAGTTTACAAAGGTATATGTAGGTGTGCGTAAATATCACGAATTCTTTTAAAAGGTTTTGAATATTTCGGACTATTGTTTATAAAACGTGAAAGTACGTTATTTGGAATATTTAGACCAGGTAAACGTTAAACCCAACGATTTCTGCCATTTTCGCTCGAATCCCCTGAAACTTACAGATTTTTAATAGATTTCGAAAATTGTTTTATTAATGTTTGTAAAAAAAACATAATTCTTAAACCCAACATGTTAGAGGCAAATTGGCATTAGCGAATACACCTTTAGCTAGCTCATACAAATTCCATTTGCAAAGGGCTTAAATGCATTGCTTTAGAAAAAATCTTGGAAGTTCGGTCCTGTTCAAAATATTTCTCTCGAGATAAAGGATACGAGAAAGGACATATCGACATATCAATAAACTGAATCGATGCAATAAGAAAAAGTTATGAGGTTTAAAAAAGGGGCTGCTTTATTTTAAGCCACAGTCTGCATGAACCATTTAGTTTCACAATGAGATGATTTTATTGCGTATACAAAAATTATAATTACGCGAAGAAAAAGGGTCCACTGGCAGCGTTCTAAATTTTGTGTTGCAACTATTAGATGAGATGCGGTCCTGTAATTATCAGACATTTACAAGATTAATACTATAAAGTATGAAATTGCGCTTAAGTTACTTTCTACAGAAAAGGCGTGACGAGCAGAAAGATTGAATTTGCATAAATTGGATCGGATATACTTTTACCTAGGTGAATTATTTTCGAAGAATTACTTATTGAAATTCTAATATTTTACATTCTCTATATTTTGCTATATAAAATTTTAGTAATTAATATGTTTTTTCACTTCTTGCACGTTGCTATCTAACTGTACGAGATGGCTGAAATCAAATGACCATGCTGTAGCTACTTCCCACTCGTCCCGGAATACACAAATAATATACTGGCATTTTTAACTCTCTATACACATATCAAATATGAGTTCAGCCAAGGGCTACTCCAATCTTTTGTTATCCAAAGGTCAGGTTTGGGTGTCCCTATCGATCGACAAGCCGCAATAGAACACATTCTGAATTAAAAAGACTTTAGATCAGGTGGAAAGCGTTAAAAATACATATTTTAATGAGATTGTTTATTTTTAAAACGTTTCTAAATATTTGGTCTTATCTATGGTCTATGCTTTATTCGAGAAAACAATTGCTCACATATATAGGATGCTTCCAAATAGTGATATAATTTTCTGAGCATGAAGTCGAATAATTTATTTTTGTCAATATATTTGAATAAAAATTAAAAAGGCCCAAGGTGTATTCTTCCTTCAATTCAGTATAGCACTACAGATCTATGAGTTTCTTTGGCAAATATCTCCAACAGATACACAGAAAGATATCGCCAACAAGTTTACTAAACTTTCCATTAAGATCATTTTATAATTTGCTTTATTTAAGGCTAATTTCACATTTTATATATTTTTAAAACTTTGTATACTTCATTATAATTCTGTCCAGAGTTTATGATATCCTAAAATGAGTGAAACTTTTTAACGAAAATTGCTTTTCGCAAAAAAAAAATAGGAGAGTTTACTACAGTGCGATAGTCACTTTTTACGGTCTATTTTGTATTTTGTTAAAAGCATAAAATAAAATAAAAAATTGTTTACAGTGAATTCTTTTTTCTTCAGAAAGGTTAGTAACGTTAGCAAAAATGTTAATTTTATTCGTGAAAAGTAATATTTTTTAGTATTTTTTTCTGAAACTCTCTATTAAAGCTTCGCTTCCCTTTTAGAATAATTTTGTAAAATAATATTTATTTCAAAAATAAAAAATATGGGTATTTGTTTCAAGGATAATTTCACAACTTCTGATTTTTTGAATAATTTGTATAATAATTTCGTTAGTTTAACCACTATTTATGATATTGCAAAATGAGTAAACATTTTTACCAACAATGACTTCTCGAAAAATCACAAATAAGGAAGCTTGCCAGAGTGCGGTACCTTCATCAGCGGACACCCTGCATACAACGAGGTTTACTAGGGTTTTAAAAAGTTTGTCGGTAAAGTCTGAAGCAAGAAGTATGACAAAACTTTATATTATAAGCATACGTACGTAGACGATCGTTTGTTCAGATGTAGAGTGCTAAAAATAGTATATTATTTTATATGGAGGAAAAGTTACTTTTCCTCCATATAAAATATTTATTTCCTACAAATAAAATATGCTGTTTTTTCTTCAAATGTCGACAAATTAATGCAAAAACATCTCCTATAATAGTAATAATAATAATTATTATTAAAGATAAGTGGGTTCGCAAGGCGGCTTAGACCGGCGTCGGTGAATAGGCACAGGTTGTTGCTATAGTAATGTCACATAAAGCTGTCAGTGGACACTGTCAACAATAATTATTTTTTTAAGATTGCGTCTCCGATTGCGTTTTAATTCCGTATTGATAAGCAGTTATCGAGTAAGTTCGATTAAATAATAACCAATTTGTTCCTAAATTAGTGATTTTTAGAAATGCAGTCACAAATTGAGTGATAAATACAAATTGTAATCTTGAGTTGTTGACGCCTATTTTGTTGTCGGTTTGTATTGTATCTATGTTGCTATGACAACACTTTTACCTCCGCCGGCGGAAAAGTGAAAAGTAAAGCTCCGGCGGAGGAAAAACGAAACTTCACGGCCGCCTACACAGTCGAGTAATGATGGATTTACTGACGTTTGAAGAAAAAATTATTTTTAAATCGGGTTTCCTAATATCGATGAAACGATTAGAGCTATTGCATTTAATATAGTACTCTTTTATGGGTAGAAATATTTTTCCTACTTGCACCAGTGGCGTACGGGTTAGCAAGATCCAATCTTTTTTTAACGAAATAAATGAACGTCATGCTTTTTTAAAGCTTCATTAATTTAAAGTAAAAAAACTCTGTCAGCTTTTTTTCTGTCTGCTGCTCTGTTTTCATGTTAAATATTAATTTATGAATTCCTACCTAAATAATGGCAAAAACCTATGACCCAATTATTAAATTATTGTTAACAACTTCATAGATATCTCTAACTTAACATGGGAGTTTTTGATAAAAAAGGTTCAATTTTGTACAATAATGCATTTAGTAGATAATTATAGCAGATTTAAAATGTGCTCTTTAATAGTCTGTACCTTGACTAGAAGATTCGCCCTAAAATTATCTTTCTGAAACACCCTTTATTCCACAAAGCTTTTGATAGATTATGACGTTTGAGTACCCGTCCCCCCCGCGACTGGCTTCCCATACAAAATAAAATACGACGTGAACTTTGGACGGCAGAAGAATCGTTGACGTTCGACAGGGTTCACAATAAATTCCTGCAAGTAGCAGAATCCTGCGCGGAATATTTAGTAGCCAACGTCGGTTTGACATGGAAGACACGTATCAGTCGATAGCTAAGATCGATAATAATAGTCTGGGGTATGCTATTTGTTTCCTTAAAAACAGGATTTCTCGACGGGCTCAGAGAGCAAAGATTTATGCGTATGTATGCGAAGAAACCGATTTACTAGAAGGGTACAAATATACAGACGCTCTCCGGAAGGGATATGTCGTTTGAAATTTTCAAATGAAATTTCCATGCTTCAAATGTGAAATTTTTAATATATGCGAGAAATTAAGTTTTACTGAAATTTCATGTGAAATTTTCAATTCGCATTTTTCAACACTTTGTGGAAAATTATTTTCCTGGAAGTTTCATAAATTTCACTGGAAGTCCCATAAATAGCACTAAAATTTTCATATCGAAAATGCACACGCTTCGCCGGGAAATACAAGGAGTTAGTCGCAACGCTTTTTGTTTTGCTTTGGATTGTTGGAAGAGTAATTTTCATCCTGCGCTTGAATTACTTGGAGCTATCGTAGTGCTGACTATCAAGAACCGAACATACATGAACATTTAGTTCTATCGCTCTCTAACACTGGTACAAGGTACAATTTAGCACTCAAACTTCAATAAATGGCTAAATAGGTCAAACATGGCATTCAGTAACTCAAAACTCAACTCACTACTAGTTGAACTTCAACTTAATTATATGTTTTATTTATTCACCTATTTTATTTGTAATCTTGTTTGATTCTTTTAAGTTTTTTCATAGTATGTATTACAGTGTTATATTTGTCGTTTTTTAAAAGTTTATTGACTTTTTAAAATACTTTTTTGTTTTGTTTTCTGCAATGTTCTTTGACATTTGAACGAATATATTTTTGCGCAGATTGAACATATACATACTTTACATACATCATACATATATGCCTATGATGATATTAGATTATGTTTTATTATGTTTTTTTTTAAGATGTTTGAGAGTCTGTTTTAATTTACTTTGTTTTTACAGTAAAGGAGTACGAATTTGTCCTACTCTCCCCTGCTAAGACAAGGTCACCGCAGGTTACACCGGGTGTCGGTCTGACCTGTGCTGCGTGTACAGTCGATAATAATAATTATCGGCCGATTCTCGGAAGGCTGCTGAAAAGGTCACGAACGCCATACAAAGTCGCTGCGGGACGTGACACGCATGTGACAGTGGATACCTGGTCAATATTCAGTATCGTACACGGTGGGAATAAAAATCTACTTTGTGACCGTTTTGCACCTCGACAAAACACTGCCGCAATGAGTTTTTCGCTTAAAATTCCAAATAATTCTGCCCAGACACAACTAGTTTTAAATAATTCAGTATTTAGGTATCACTTTTACGAAAAACTTAATTAAATGTAGCTCATTTTAAAATTTGCATTAGTAGATTCCTTATGCAAATAAGGCACATTTCCCTGGAACTAATATGTTCGAATTACTAGGAACTCGTTCATAAACTAAAGCCATTAAGCGCACGTTTATTTTTTAAATTAATTTGTCTTCTATATACGTATTTATTTTGGCTAATAATTATCCAAGTCATAAAAGCATTGAAGCCCTTTCATGGACTCTCGGATTTCCCTATAAAAAAAACCCCAATTTTGCTGAAAAATTGTCCCAACCTAATTGTAATTAAGGCAGTTATCTCGCTCTGGAAGCAACGAACGTACACTTTTTTTATAATTACATTTTCTGAATACAATTTTTGAGTGTCTACGTCAAATATCGAAAATCCATATTTAGAAAATCTGTCTAACGAATTTTAGCGAAGTCTCTTGAGAAGCACAATATTTCAATTAATTAATTAATATAATCGGCCAAAATAATTACATATTCAAGAAATATGTGTCAATTATCCTCTGTGGTTAATAATAATTTAGTTAGTGGTTAGTTATAGGGGCTCTTCAAAAATGTCGAAAAACGAAGGTTTCCGAATATCGAGAGATCTGGTTCTATATTCTAATTAAATAAACAACTTTTGAAGGATTTAAGAGTATATATCGCGTTTTGAACCTTTTCGGAAGTGTAAATTTTTGCCGTTGAAACTTTTTATCCAAGTACAACAGCAAAATATGGATTTAGCTTTATGGCGGGAACTATATAAATATCGCGATTCCAGTATTAATAAGGCAAATGCAAAGAGAATTATCGATAATTTTCGGGAAATGTACGAACGCAAGTTAGGTCACATAAGTTTAACTCGCATGAAGAAGTTTGTTTTACCCAGGGGGAAAAAGCTGAAACTTTGTTGTTTTAACACGTCTCAATAATTTGCACTAGTGAAAAATAATCATGAGGTTGTCAAGATTTTAACCATCACATCACATCATATATTCGAAAAAAGAATTGTTAAAATACTACACGAACCCATTCAGAAAATGCATGCGTAATTATGACAGGTTAGTTTGCGTTTGTCAAGCGCGTTTTTACAAACTGAAGCCTCGAATTTTTATCGAATTACAGCCTAAATCGTATAAGTTTCCATGCTAATTGACTGCTGATATCTCTCGGCAAACGCCAAACTAATTCTCGATAATTTTCGGGAAATGTACGAACGCAAGTTAGGTCACATAAGTTTAACTTGCATGAAGAAGTTTGCTTTACATAGGGGGAAAAGCTGAAAGTTTGTTGTTTTAACAAGTATCGATAATTTGCACTAGTGAAAAATTATCACGAGGCTGTCAAAATTTTAACCATCACATCACATCACATATTCGAAAAAAGAATTGTTAAAATACTGCACGAACTCATTCAGAAAATGTATGCGTAACTATGACAGGTTAGTTTGCGTTTGCCAAGCGCGATTTTAAAAACTGAAGCCTCGAATTTTTATCGAATTACAGCCTAAATCGTATGAGTTTCCATGCTAATTGACTGTTGATGTCTGTCGGCAAACGGCAAACTAATAATAATTATTAGTTTGGCGTTTAACGAGAGATATCAACAGTCAATTAGCATGGAAACTCATACGATTTAGGCTGTAATTCGATAAAAATTCGGGGCTTCAGCTTACCTTTACACAAGTAATACAGAGTTTTATAATGTGATTAATTATTTATTACTAATATAGTATTAAGAGTATTCGTAAAGTGTTTTTTTTGCATAATCGCGAATTTAAAGTTTTCTAGTCCATGGAATTCGTAACAATATCCTTTGGCAAGTATGAATCGAAAACGTAGAATCGCTGGTAAGTCGTGAATTTATAAAAAAAATTGGACAAACTTGTACTTATTTGTAAAAATTCAAGAAAAGCCCGCGTATTTGAGATGTCGTGAAAAAATTACTGTTTTGAAGGAATACAATTTAAGTAGACATTATGAGACAAAGCACGTTGCAAAATTTGATACAACTGAGGGCCAGAGATGTAGGTTCATAAAGTAGAAACCTTAAAGAAATAACTACGTACTTCGAGATCAAACATAAAGAGCGAAACTTGTGTAGAGGTAAGCATTTTTATCACAATAATAAGCGCTATTATGTCTACAGTTTAAACTCCTATTTCGCTACTGGGAAAAATAAGATCGTTAACAAAATATTCTTAAAGAGAAATCTTCTTTAGGCGCCTTTAGCACATTTTGCCTGGATAGTGAATACAACTGACCTGTCTATGCGTAGACGGAATTTAAGGCGTGCCTATGTTCGGCTATTTAATGCTCGTTTGGATAAAGTCGGCTCGAGATTACTTCAACAAAACGAGAGAGAGAAACAGCCAGTAAGAACATATTTAAGTCTTATTTGAATCAATCTGTACCAGTCTGTAATTTATCACTTAGAATAATCATCTACGTAAATACCAAATTTTAAACATAAAAACACGCACAAACAAACTTATATTAATTTTTGACAAAAGTGTTCCAGTGAGACAGTGGCTCAGAGGTAGGACGCTGGAGAGGTATCGGGTTCGATACGCGGCGCCGGCGCCTAGAAACCTTTTTTAATTTAATTACTATTTAATATCGCTTTGTTGAAGTTTTCACTTCTGTCGTGCGGGCTTAAGCACACATCGGTTTTTTTTAGGTGGGCTATATTATATCGGAAAAGCTTGCTTCCAAGTCAAAGGCTTGGGTGGTTGGAGAATTTATAAAGAATGTATGGAATCGGCTGCAGAAGTTGCCCATCACAAAAAGACGTTTTCTCCAAAATTACTCTATCAGGAGTAAGGTGGCCAGATTTTTGTTTCTACATTAGGAGACAAACGATAAAAAAATGCGAGATTTTGTTGATATAACCGGGACGCGTATTGGCATATTGAACTATTATTCAGAGTAGCTGTCCTCTTATTCGCAGTATACTATGGCTTTATGTTACGCGTAAGTTCAAAATACAATATATACCACGATTCAGAACACGACTGTGTTTTAACAGTCTGAAACGCAGTATATAACGGGTCAGTTTAGGGTAGTTCGGGTAAGTTTGGGTTAATTGTGTGAACCCAAACTAACCTAAACTGACCCAAACTAAGCTAAACTAATCTAAACTAACCCATTATACATTGCGTTTTAGATCTTTAAAACAGAGTCGTGGTTCTGAATCGCGGTTTATATTGTATTTTGATATTACGCGTAACGTAAAGCCATAGTATACTGCGATTGAGAGTACATCAGCTCTGAATAATAGTAAAATATGCCAACACGCAACCGGGATAAATAGGACAAGACAAATTTGATACTTTTAATCAAATCCAAAATTATAAATTACATTGTATACCTACATAGAGCAAGAAGAAACTGAGTTGCATGTTTTAATGACTCTGTCATTTTTTTAGTACATTGCCGAAATACTTGACATCAGTTGTCCCGGCGAGACAATTAAATGAATGAATGGCAAAAATATGGGACGTCCCAGTCTGGCAACCCAATTTTTAGGCGGAAATTTTATCTTATTCATAAAAATTTAGCCTGAAATAATAAATCGGTTACTTTTATTGTTTGGACGGAATTTTCTATTTATTTGCTAAAATTTAGCCCGAATACTTGTGTAGTTGGATTTAAATAGTATTATTTGATTGTTATTTCTGGTATTACTGTAGGTACCAAAATTGATCACAACTTCAAGAAAGGGAGTAGAATACAAAAATATGACACAAATATTTGTTTACGTATAGGTTATCGTTAATAATTATTAAACATGTCGATGTTTTATAATAAAATATTTGTGTGAAGCATTTAGTTAACCCTTTTCAAAAATTAGATTCCTGTTATTTTTCTTGACAATGTTAGTACTAAGGTACTAACTAGTGATGATAAATGGCGCTATTATTGAAGAAATCATTTGTTTGGATGGCTATCGCCATATTTTTATTTAGGTGAACTTAAAAGACGCATAAGCTGTTCGTTTTTGAGATTTTCAAGGTTTTTTTCAAAATGTAAGTACCAAGATTTATTTTAAAACAATTGTTTTTCTGGTTTCATACATTATAGTGTGTTTAATTTTTTAAACATTTGATGGTAAGAAGAGAAGAAAATTTGGAAGAAGATCATGAATAACACCAAGAGCAGATATAACAGAAGATTTCGACGAAGAAGGCAACATTCCTTTAGCTACTCTTTTCGGTAAAAAAGGTGATCATAAAGGCTTGAATAAACTGCCATTTACATGGAAACAAAAAGATATAGACCAGATTGATAGAACCTGCGACGCTAAATTTGAGGAAGTTGATGAAGTTGTGACACCACTCAACTACCTATTTGTTGATGACAATATGATTCAAGTTCATGAAACAAATATTTATTCCTGTCAAAAAGATGGCAATCCCATAAACACGAGTTTTTCAGAAATTTCCCAATTTCTTGGTCTTCATATCCTGACGTTGTGAGAATGCCCAGCTCTGAAATGTATTGGGATGGTGAAACTAGAACTTAGTTTATAAAAGAAAAATAAAACCCAGAGAAGACGCTGAGTATGATAAACTTTTTAATGTTCGTCCATTTATTTATGCCGTCAGAAGAAACTATATGAAGACTAAACCTGAAAAGTACAATTCAGTAGATGAAATAATGGGCACCATTCAAGGGAAATAATTCTTTGAAATAATACATTCAAAATAAACCTCATAAGGGGGGAATCAAGATATTCGCAAGAGCTGATGTGAGCATATGTTAGTATATAAAGGTACTGTAAATAGCTCTACTGGTCTAAGTGGTGATATTGTCGTAAGATTAGTTGGATATCTTCCGAAGAACAGAAATTTTAAGTTTTTACTGATAACTGGTTCGATGTGTCATCTAAAAGAAATTGGCTTGCTATCTACAGGAACTGTCAGGTCGCCACCTAAAATCAGATGATCTGCTCAAAAAATCTGTTCGCGGTTCGTACGACTTTTCAACTGATTCGATAAACAATATTACTGTCTGCAATTGGTATGATAACAAGGTGGTCCATGTTGTGTCAACTCACCAAGGGATTGAGCCTGTAGAAACGGTAAAAAGATGGTCAGCTTCAGAAAAAAAAAATATATTGATGTTTCCCGGCTAGCTATAATAAAGGAGCACAACTTATATATGGGAGGTGTACATGCTTGTGGCGCTGTACCAAATAAAATCAGGAGTAAAGTGATACTACCTTAGAATATTTTACCACCTACTTGACGCATGCATTGTCAATGCATGGCTCCTATATCGTCGTCATTGCAGCAGAAATATAAATTTCAAACGACTTTTATAAATAGTTTATGCTCTTATAAGGCAAAATGGAAGGGGAAGGCCATCTTCTGCTTCTTCGAATCCCGGACCCCGTTCTGAAAGAAGAGTAAGAATTAATCCAGTTGATGACGTCAAGTAGGACAACACAGCACATTTGCCAGAACACACTGAGCCTAAAAAAGGTGCCGAAACTATATCAAAGCCTATTCCAGAATGGATGCATAAAATGTAGGATACTTTTGTGCCTAACAAAAGAAAAACAAATTTTTTTTTGTATGTCACAATAAGTAACTTAATTAATAACTTTTTGCGTCTTCCTCCAATAGCTTTTTTCCCTAATGTTAGCAAAAATATCCAAAATGTTAATAATTTGACAATATAAACCCATTTGAACGAGCATTGAAGCCAAAAGATTTTTTTCCAAAAAAATAAATAATTTAGGCTGGAAAGGGTTAATCTTGTCTTTGTAGCAATAACGGCATACAGGAATGAGAATCGTAAAAGATTTTATTTACACCGGACATGGGTAAATGCTGGCTAAACAACACCAAAAGCTTGGGTGGTTGAAACTGTGACATCATCAAGAAAGGCATTTATAGATGGACTTTCGATTGGGCTCAAAAATCCTGCAGGTTAGTGAGTTTAATAAAGTTTGGGGGATTAACATATTTTTTTTTTTGAGGAAAAGGAAAAAGGCTGATAATCTGCCACATTAGCAGTGTAGATAGTTTCGTTAATAACGCTTTTTCGTGCTTTGAATAGAAAAAAAAAAACATTTTATTACCATGAATAAAAAAATGGGGAGTAATTCGAGCAATGGTTTTCTAAAACTTTGCCCCTGCTTGACGACAACAGTGTCATAGTTTCATACGATACGCCGCTCCACTCTCGAAAATTCAGTAACTCAAGAAAAACCGCCGAACATAAACTATGGTTTAACATTCTATAAAGTTTATCAAGTTCTCTAGGTTTATCTTAATTCAGGGCATAATTTAGCTACACCTGTAAAATATCCGACAATAAAATGCCAATGTCTCGTTCATAATATATGTGTAGTTAAAACAGCAGAAAAAAAATTAAATGCTAAGCAAAGCTAATGTATTCCAGGCAAAACAAATTCAAAAAGGTCAAGGGACATAAGATCCGTACAATAATATGGCAAAGGTTAAGCGACGCGGCTCATCTTCAAATCGAAGAATCGTGGTTCATGACACTATCGCGCAATCCTTCAGTAAATATAAAGTACGATTGCACCTTGAGATCATGAGAAAAAATATTTTTATTGAATAAACATGAAATCTATCTTCTTTAAATATAAAGGGTGAATATAAAAATGCACGTTATAAAGTTTGTAACGTGGTCTCAAAAATGTTTCCTAGGACCTATCCAACTTGTATCTTTTTTAATTGACCATCTTCGATGTGGAATCTTAATTTTTACGCAGGATGCTTCAAATTTAAAGGATATTCTTAATGATTTTTTAAAAACAATTCCCAAAGAAGAAATAGGTATTGTACCGTCTCGCAGCTGTTGAATATAATTATTTCGTATTTGCACTGAAAACATTATTACAGTAGCCACCTGGCTAGTGGTTCTTTTGAAGATTTGTTCAAACATAATTAATAATTTCTTATTCTATTTTAGTTTCCTTGAAGCACGATCAGAATTACTGTTACGATAAAGTATAAAACATATAGCGGAGTGCACCTCAGTGGATATTTACTGGCTCCTTCAAGCAGAACTTACTTAACTTATCGTGGAATTATCGTGGAATCCAAACCATGCGAGATTTTTTTTTTGATGTGATAGATACAACATTGAGAATTAAAATTATATAGTTTAACTATCAAAAAATAAAGTACAGTGGCCAGAAAAAATAAGATGGTTTCAAAAACCGAAAGGTTGAAATCTAATTCTGATTTAACATTTAATTTATTCATAAAACTTTGCAGATTTAAAATATCTTCAAAAATAAATTGCAACGTATCGTAAAAAATGCAGCATTTCGGCTTTTCTAAAATATCTCACAATTCATAACAGAATTAATTATTCTGCAAACGAGTTTTAGTTACGAAAATGTCTAAAACTTCGCCCCTTAGGTTTTCGTTATTCCAACACATTCATCGTAGTATAATGTTCTTTGATATTATGTTGGTATATCAGTAAAGGTGTGCGTTGTAAATGGATTTTTCAAGGGATCTATTTTATTAAATACGATTTTTGATTTTTTAAATCGATTTTCGAGATCGATTTTTACACATACGATTTTTTGGAGAATCGAGTTTTTAAGAACCAGATCGCTTCTACGATCTTGATTTTCATGATCTTAGACAAATCTATGACATCCACATCTTATTTTCTAAAGAAATAATAAGTCTTCTGCAGCGTTGCAACTAGGTTAATAATCTTGTTTTTGCTATCAGTCTGTTACAGGTACGTATAAATTACTATGTGCTGCTAAAGCCACGAACCACGAGCAGAAAATCACTGCTGAATGCGGCCCGCGGAACTAATCAAGGATCCACGATTGAACCTATTAATCGAGTGTCTTTGATTCGTTCGAACGATATTATACATTTCGCTATTGGCCGATAGCCCCGTCAACGTCCAATTTCAAGAAATGACATGACGCATGACGTGATAAATGTCAATTTCTATTCCTTACCCTTAAAGTATGTCGTTAGCAGTATTTGTTAATCCTTTTTTGCAGAACAAACAAGTTGCAACACATTTTGTTTTGCCACTGCCCAATTAAGTAAAATTGACTTCTTTTAAATTTGTTGGCGTGTGTTGAGAAAAAAAATGAGAAACCGAAATGCCTAAATCTTAAATCAAAACAAAATTATAGGTTAAGATTTTCTGACATTTGAAATTTTTTACACATTCTGTGTATGTACTAAAACATTTTTAAACGTAAGCCTCCATTCCTGTGATCTATACATAAATAAATAAAAAAAAAATCGATTTTTTTAAATATCGATTATTTACCTTCGATATTTGTATTGTTTTTATTCGACTTGATTGAAAATATCGATCTCTTGGAGAGAATCGAACACCCCTGTATATCGGACGAACTGATTTATCGATATATTTATTTCTATGGCCATTCCTACTAGTGTAGAGCTTATATCGATGATTCACATTTACGTACGCTAGCTTTTCGACCTTCGAACCTGCGCATTTGGCAGCTTCCCAGCACAAGCTGCTTACACCCCTTCAGTAAAGTGCCGGAAGCCTCGCGCTTGGGTAATAATGATGAAATCATGAAAAGCTTCACGGTAGTACATATGCAACCGGCATTGAGCGTTTATTTACTATTTTAGAATGTCTATATTTCACTTTATGCATGGCCCGCCGCTCGCTTCGCTCGCTACGGAGACGCAGCCAACAAAAGCTAACCCAAGACAGGTCAAAAATTTATAAAAAAAGAACTAAAAAATGCAGTACGACAACCAAATCTTACATCACAGCTTATACACATAAGCTGCGCTTACATCTTTTCTAACGACTCAATCTTTCCTGAAAACGATTCACAGGTAGTATTTGTACTTAAATCCCGTCGGGGACCAACAGTAAGATATTCAATTCAATTTGCTAGGTTTATAAAGCGCCACTTGAGTTGCTGTAATCGCGATCAATATACTACGCAAGCACGAAGCTTGCGGCATTTTAATGAAGGGGTGTACGCAGCTCCTTGTGCAACACAGTGTTATCGTTTTAATATTTTACTTCACGCATGGCCCTCAGCACGCTTCGCTCGCTCCGGGGGCGCAAACAAACAATTCTAACCCAGATTAACCCAAGCCAATGCCCAAAATCAAGAAAAAATAACTTTGAAAAATATATGAATTAGCACGTACGCATGCGTGAAGGCTCAAATTGGGTACCTAGACGCGAATATGTCGACGCGATACGCGACTCATTCAAACTTGCTTCATAAATCCGACTGGACAAGTGTAGTGGGTAGGGTGTCACCATCTGGCGCCATCTGTTGAGGCCTTCTACATAACACTACTTAGAGGAGCACAGAGCGCCATCTATACTAAAACAGATATGAAGCGATCTTATTTCAGTTTTTCGGTTGTGATACATATTATATTATGCTAAACGATTTCTGATGGACTCGATTCCACACTAGCAAAAAATAAATTGTACTTTTGCAATTTCGTTCAATATATGTATATCGTGATCAAGAAATCAATACTACAAAGAGCAACGCCGGAATGCATGCATTGGTTATAAAATCCCGTGATTGCGGGCCCTAAAATCCAACTGAAGAGGTGTTATATTCTCGAAGTTTACGATTCGACAGAGACATATAAATTTTGGACCGTAAAAACGAGGTTAGCAAGCCGTAATTTGCGCAATAAAAGTTGTATAAGTTTTCGAAAAATATGGTACCCATAAACATCAAAATAAGTTGACCTGTGTTGGGTTTAAGGACCTTCCCAGGCCGTGCTAAATTATACAGGACAAATATTTACTTAAAAGGGTGCCACTTTTCGAATCCGAGTGACTAAAAGAGGCACTAAAAAAATAATGTACAAATGCAAGCTCCGTGATGAAGTTGGATATATATGGAATTTTTTTTCTGAATAAATGAGTACATATCTACGCCTGAATCATTAATTTTGCTTTTTAGATATTTTTCATTTGAATATCATTATCAGAGAAATCAATAACAAGCACGTTTTAAACCTAATAATCAATAGAATATTGAATGGCATATTGAATGCAGTTAGCAAAGCCCACCCAAAAGTTAATATATTATTAATTAAAAAATATTAATGTTATATCCAGATAGCGTAAAAAAATACAGAAATATATTTAGCTTTTCTTAAATAAAAAACGTTTGCTAAAAATACGAGCAAAAAGTCTTTTTAAAGTTTATATTACTATAATTGCTTTCCATAAATTTAAATAAGTCATATTAAGCCACTATATTTCTTTCGTTTTCGGTTCGTGACACCCCAAATTAGACCTTAGTTTTTGATGACGCGCCAATTTTTATCGATAAATTAAATATCGGAGAAATCGATAATATGAAAGGTTTTCATGAGGACCATACTTGTTGATGGGCACTGTAGAAAGCATTAAGGCGAGGGATAAACCAATTATGAAGTATAGGCGTACAAAACAAAGGAAGTATAGAGGAAGTTAGATGAAGTCAAAGAAATTACGAGGATATCTGAGGAATTACGAGGAAATATGGAGGAAGTATAAGGCAGCATGGAGAAAGTATGAGGAAGTCTATAAAGTGAACATATACGAAGTATTGCTGGGTTTTGGTACGGATGAGATTCAAAGAAAAGGTGAATGAGGCAATCGCCGGAGCCATGTCCCGAAATCAGGACCCATCTAGCGTGGACGACACCTGGAACAGCTTTAAGGACGCCATTGTGACTGTCACAAACAAGGAAATTGGTCCACCAAGCAACAAAAAGAAGAAATGGATGACAGAGGATATATTGACACTTATGGATAAGCGTAGGTCCTTCAAGAACAAGGACGAGTTGGAGTACAGAAAGATCAACAAAGAAATTCGGAAAGAGATCCGTAAAGCTAAGGAACAATGGTTACAGGAAAGGTGCACAGAGATGGAAGAACTGGAAGAGAAACATGATCATTTTAACACACATAAATAAGTGAAAGAAGTTCCAGGTCGAATAATGCCTTGCAATCTGAACAACATAGTCGAGGGCAATAGAATCATCTCTGATCCTAAGAAACTCCCTCAACATTGGAAGAACTACACGCAACAACTATGTGCGGAGAATACTATAAGAGATTTCACAGATGATTATGAAGGTGAACCCTCCCCAAAAATACTGAAATCAGAAGTCCTCAAGGCAATTAAACAAAACAAGCAAGGAAAAGCAGCAGGTCCAGACGACGTATATGTAGGGATAATAAAACTGCTAAATAATGAGAATATAGACTCACTGGTAGAAATAATCAACAACATATATTATGAGACGAGCGAGATACCACAGAACTGGCTCCAGTCAATTGAAAGATACAGATGACGGCATCAAAATCAATGGTCAGGTGGTCAACAATCTACGTTATGCTGACGACACAGTCATAATAGCAGATGACCAGGAAGCATTACAACTCTTTATAGATAGAATATCTTCCGAAAAAGAACGACTCGGCCTAAAGATTAACACGGACAAAACGAGGGTAATGATGGTTAGCAGAATACCAAATGTGCTCCTGAATATCACAGTGAATGGTAAGAAAATCCAACAGGTTACGAAATTTAGATATCTAGGATGCTGGATAACTGAAGACCTAGACTCAGACGTGGAGATACGTGGCAGAATCGAGCAACCCAGAGTGGCATTCATGAACATGAAAACTCTTCTCAGCAACAACAGCCTTAATTTGAAATCACGGTACCGCTTTGTGAAATGTTACATTTACTCTGTGCTGCTGTATGGAGCGGAGACATGGAGAATAAAGGGCAATGCCATGAACCGACTGGAAGCCTTTGAGACGTGGGTTTTCAGAAGGATGCTAAAGATTCAAAGGACGGATCGCGTGACGAACAATGAAGTCATAGATAGAATCGAAAGAGGAAGAGAATTGCTACAAATAGTGAAAAGAAGGAAAACTGCATACTTAGGGCATATATTTAGAAATTCCAAGTACCAATTCCTAAAGCTAATTATTATGAAGGGAAAGATCGAGGGAAAGAGAAGCATCGGGAGAAAGAGATTTTCGTGGCTGAAGAACGTAAGAGAATGGACAAACCTCGACGCCCATTCACTTTTCAGAGACGCCCAAGGTCGAAAAGAATATGCCAGAATTGTCGCCAACATTCACTGAGTGGATAAGGCACCTCAAGAAGAATATACATACAGAATATATTTAGACTTGTATATAACCATTATTACAAATTTTACTTTAATATCGCAATGAGCATGTTATTTCCAGTAAATTGACGTTAGGCACTATAAA
The DNA here is from genome assembly GCA_016904865.1 of Pissodes strobi. Taxonomy (NCBI): domain Eukaryota; kingdom Metazoa; phylum Arthropoda; class Insecta; order Coleoptera; family Curculionidae; genus Pissodes; species Pissodes strobi. The sequence goes on along the minus strand of JAEQML010050337.1, from coordinate 15,307 downwards.
CTCTGGCTGTGTTTCACCTTACAGAGACTAAAAGAAATTATTTCAAGGTTTTTTTAAGGAAAGATCGTAACGTGGGGAATTACTGCAATATTATTTACGTAGAGAATATTAATAATATAACATAATTTTTGTTACAAATCTATTATTATGTACAGAGTGTTTCCTGTAAATTGATATTAGTCCATTAATTAACAATTTAAAAAATCTTTATTTATTTTATTTTACACTAATTAAAGGAAATTAATTGAATATTAGCAGACGTTTTGCCCGAACATCGCAATTATCAATAGGAAGTTTCAAGTAAATTGGCATTAATTCAATTATATATTGACAAAAAAAACCTTACTGTGTTTTATTATCCGGATATTAAAGAGCATTATTTCAGTTTTATATCTAATTTTTTTGGGAAAATCCAAACTCTGAGCAGGTTGTTTTAAGTAAATTGGCCAGATTCGGTAAGAAAAACTATGACTTTGTCTCATTTCAGGGAGCTAAAAGGGTTGGTATTCAAGATTATTTACATTGAAGCCATATACCTCCTATATTAGCATCGATAGAAATTATGTTGCAAATCTCAATTATGCAGAGTGTTTCAACTAAGCTGATGTTAGTCCAATAGTTTACTTGCCCAAAAAATTTCTAACAGAGATGAGAGAAAGTTAATCAATATTATTTGAATAGAGAACATATGCCTTGCACATCACCAGTAATAGAATGTTTGTTTAAAGAAACTTAATTATTATTCACATAGATCATACAGTCTTGTATATCACCATTAACATAAATAATGTTTAAAATTCATGATAAGCAGTTTGTGGGAATCTATAACCCTAAAATGACTGATCATAGATAAAACACAAGGTTTAAAATTGCCCTAGCATATCTACGCCAGACACTACTGGCGTATTTTGAGTTATAATAATATATGGCTAAGGCTTTTGATAGCAGAGTTTGATAGATTTTATGTTTCATGCCTCCGCCTGCTCCATTAATATTTACCTCCTACAGAAAGGCCTACTGGCTAATATTAAAATTGCTGTGACGTCATAACATATAGTCAAATACTTTTGCCATAAGAATACCATTGAATGGGAGCCCAGTAAAAGTACTGATTATTTTATTGCGCATACTTGCGTATTTAACGTCGTTGGACGACTGGAATTCCGAGTCCCAACTGGCCGTCTTCGATGTACAAACGATTAGCACGAGGATTTGACGAGAATTGACAATTAGTATTATTTTCTTGCATTTTTCTGAAATCGGAATTGTTTATGTGCTTTTAAGTGCGTGAAACTTGTATCTAATATTTCGTTGTATATTTAGGCATACAATTAATATTGTTAAGCGTAATTTTAAATACTTAAAACCATATATTTCGAACTTAAAGACCTGTTGCTTTTGTGCAATACCCACCTGTTACATCACAGTTTTATAAGTTTTTGTTTGTGTTTAATTGTATGTTTTTCTCTCGGTTTCGGCTAGTTTTTTGGTAAGTGATACTGAGTGTAATTTAAGTCATACCCTTCATGGGTTGCTTGAAATTGCTAAATACTGTTTTAATGAACTTGATATGAATTATGTTCTCTTATGGACATAATTTCAGCAGCCTATGTTATATTTAAAAAACTAATTAATGAATTCTAAGATACATTTTTGGATATTTACAATACAAAATCTTTTCTTTGCGAGCTGTTCGTAAATTATCTAAATGAAAACAGCCTTTCGACCCCTTTTGAAAATTGTAAAAATTCCCTAAAAATTGATATTTCAAAAATTTTTCTTAGGAGCATTTCAAATACATTTTCTAATAATTATTGTTCTAAACATAATCATAATCTTTCAAGTAAAAAAAAGGAAACTGGAGACTTTTAATAAATAAATATTAGACTCCTATATTATATCCAATCTAACCCAGAAAATAAAATCTGAAACCTATCTAAAGCTTTTTCATGTTTTATCATTACCTTAAAATGAAAAAGAACCAGATTTAATTCTTTTTTCTAATAAAACAAATGACAGGTTTTGACAGCTCCGTAATTTTTATTATTATTTGAACAATTTTCATATAAGTCAAAAAGGTGAAATGACATATCATAAAGTATCAAAATAAAAAATATGAGTGCTGTCGTATGGCAGGGTTTTGACAGGTGTCAAAATGGTTGACATTTTTCGATTTATCTTGGTCGACTTAGTAGACATCGATATCTCGGTCATCACGATCTGTCATTAGTCTGCTTTTGGGTATTAGATTCCAATTTTTGACAGCCAACACCGACTCACCCGTCATATATACAAGGTTGGGCCAATGGTAAAAAATTATGCTCAGGACATCCCTAATAACATGCTTAAATTTCATCCAAATATCATGCACGAGTAACCAATTTTCATTTAATATTGCGCGGTCCTTTGGATGGAGATAACACACGACCAAATTTGACATTACTATTATCCATTATGACACCTTTATATCTAACTGCAATAAAAAATACATCATATAAAAAAAGTTAAATTTACAAAAAAAACTAGTTTTTATTAGGTATATTTTTTCGAGATTTTTTAATTGTGAAATTTTAAAATAAATTGCACATTTAAATATACGCCTGTAAATAACTTTTGCCTAGATTTGATGACGTCACGCAAAAGCCGACAGGCTATTCTGTAGGAGGTATTGATGTAATGCGATGATGAGCTGATTTCACTGATCTATACAATGGATAAGCAATAACCCATCACCGAAATGGCTAATTTACGACGTCAAAATGTAAACAAACTCTAGCAAATCTCGGGATGATTGCGTTTGCGCACTGTAACAATGCTTATTGTAATTCGAGAACGTGAGCAGGTCCGTACTTATAAATTTATTTTGGTATAATAATTTTCATTTTTGTATCAAAACTTCTTCAGTACATAGTACATTACTAAATTCACTTGGAAGACAACTCTCATCAATCACTTGCACAAACATTGTTATTTGGTAAAAACCTCAATGAAAAACTAAGTTTGTACCATATATTGCCTAAATCATTTGAGTAAATCATAGGTAAATACCATGGATGAATATATATGTGTTCATTGGGTTCTTTTGGCGCCTTAAAAGCAAACACCGGACAAAACAGAATAAAATACACAAGCGTCTAGAGATCAGGCGTAATTTTCGATGCAGCGAAACGAATAATAGGTATTATTATGGCTTTGCATGACCCTCCGCTCGCTTCGCTCGCTACGGGACTCAATCAACAATAACTAACCAAGTGCTAACCAAAACTAACTCAAACTAACAGAAAATTAAGAAAAGAAGGTATGTTAATAGAAAACAATAAACAAAACATCTGTCGCGACCGACGAGAATCGAACCAGCAGCGCAGGAATGACAGGCAAGCACTCTGCCTACTACACCAACCACGTTGTAGAAGTTTTGCTAGAACGTAGATACATGGATTCGTTTCGCCGCATCGAAAATTACACTTGATAGACGCTTCTTAAAATATGAGGTTAACTGATCGCGATATTTCAGTTCATAGTGCACTTGTGAATGCATGAGATTTAAAGACCTGCAATTGGCAAGTATATGGCCCTCCGCACGCTTCGTTCGCTCCGGGGCTCAAGAAAAGGAAACTAACCCAAGTGCTAATAACCCAAGCAATACCCAAGAAAAACCCAAAAATCAAGAAAAATACTGTTTACTTTAAAAAAACCAAAACCGACGGTATATGAACCCGGGTCGCCGAAATGAAGGCCAACCATACAGACCCCTAGACCATCTGCTGACTTGCAAACAACTGGTTGCAGCGCGGAGACATGCGTCACCTCACGTAGCTAGCCAATCACGCGCCTCTCATTCACAAGTGCACTTTGAACTGAAATCTCGCTAACTGATCAGCTGTTATTTTGTAGGCAGAAGTTTAGACGTGGATTCGTTTCGCCGCATCGAAAATTACGCCTGATCTCTAGACGCTTCTTAAAAACACGAGGTTAACTGATCAGCTGTTATTTTGTAGGCGGATCGTTTCTAGATAGATCGACCAATAGGAGAGACCGATTTTCACATAGTGGCCTAGGCCTGTAAAGGACCTTAAAACTCTTATCATGATATCAACCCTACTAGAAAATCACGTCATACAGCTTAATGCAGGGTTATTTAGAGATATTTTAGGTGTTTACGCCTTAATAATACTAATACCTATACTATTAATACATACTAAAAATAGGAGATTCCCGGGATAGCGCCTTTGCTTCGACAAAGATTAACCATATCTACAAGTATGCATACTCATAATGTAATGATCAGTAATTGATCACTCAATCAATAAGCTAAAAAGCAGTCTCACTCCTTACTCACTTGGAAGGCGTTCAAAGCAAACTAAACTAACCAAACCACATCCCAACGGAACAAAAACAAATAGCGAATGGCGTAGCTTGGGGGTAGGCCGTAGATTCCGTTTGCCCGGTTTACCGTCAATCGATACTTATTCGATTCTACTTTACGAAACTACGAGCTCGGTACGGGCCTGGAAAATCAACAGTAATCGACCGCGTGGCTGAACAGCTGGCGGTTTAGACACTTGACTGACGGACTGAGTGTTATTGCGCTTGATCAGTAATGCCGAGGTATCAAAAATTATGACTGGGAATCGTGCGCACAAACACATTTTTTCGCCCACGCCTAATCAATTTCTCTTCAGATGACACATGCATTATGCTGATCCATTTGTATAGATCAGTGGCTGATTTACGCACACAAATATTCCAATTATCTTCTATTTGATAGGTAGCAAATGCATAAAGACCCTGCATAACAGTCCCGGATGTTCATACGCCAGCCACGCCACTGACTTGCAATTTACGTTTCATCGAACAGGTAACACAAAAAGATAATTCTCGCCATATGGGTTTTAAAAGCAAACCTCGGGGGTCAGATTTGAACCTAAAAGCCTTTTTTGTTACGGGCTTCCAAGAAAGAGCATCCTTAATAAGGTCAAAGTAATTCTACCTGTTGAAACCACACAAGTTAAAAGAGATTGGGTATTGACAAAGGATGCAACCTGTATTAAAGAAAGGTCAGTCCAAGAAGGGGTCAGGTAACAAGGTATAAGGTGACTGTTTTCTTAGAGGCTCTAAAAATATATAAGTGTTAATCAATATTTAATATTTTCTCTGTGTGTAGCTGGGACAGGATAAGGTGTTGCTTTGATGCATTTATTCGTTGGTTCATAACCGTTCCCCGAATTTATATATGCACAATAGGAACTAAAAATTTAGGTATTCAGGCAAAATTACCTGAATTCTATCGAATTTATTTCCTACTTTACGTCCGCCCTATATTTCCAATCATCGCACCAAAATGCATATACTAAACCAAACTACCCCGTTACCAACTACAAATATTACCACTTTGCGAAAAAAAAAAATTACCTGAATAGCACCATGCAGGCCACACAACTGGGCTTTCGGTATCCATGATTTCACCAGGTTTAGGAACGGTCTATGTGCCCGCGTATTCGCATTTGTGTGAAATTAATCTGTTTGAAATGCGTTCGATATTTTTGAACAACCCAAACTAACCCCCGTTGTGTTCACTCGAGTATTTTTCTTAAGATTAACCAGTTCCGTACCCTTTTGAAGAAAAGGACGGGAATTCATTCGACGGAACCTTCTGTTTAAAAGATTATCGAAATGTAACTAGAACTTATTCAGTTTGGCGGAAGAATCTGAAACAGAAAAATTGTATTCATATAGTTTAGGTATAGGTATTTCCTTATTGATAAAGTGTATACAGGGTGTTGAATAATATAATAGGCATGCAGTTTGTTCTCACAGAACCTATAATGAAACGAGAATTGCATTGTTTCCTTCAGATCAGATAAATCATTGACTACGGGTAATTATTGTAGAAATTGATATACCTAAATAAAAAGTCCAATCATACAAAGCATTCCATGCACATGATTTTTCGTGCAACCCTATATAGTTGATATCTATTATTTTAAGATTATTTTCAACTTCTACACTTCTTAAACAAATTTCTACCTAGTTACGAAATAGTCGATGGACTACAGATGTTTAGATAGGATATGCTTCATATATAGGGTGATTCAATAATCACAATGCCTAATGAAATGCTTATAGGCATAGGCAACCCTTGTATGACTTTAAATACATGGTATTCTGTCAGTTTTATGAAAGAGGGTGTACCAGATAAAAATATGTGGATCCTTCGATAGAGTTTAAATGCATTTATATATTTCTACTTTCTTCATATAGTTTTAACGTCCCGTATCTTAATAAAGAAGACACTTTTATTTCCATTTTCATAAATTAGTTTTACAAATTTAAAAACTGAACTGTTTTATTTAGTTCAGAATATTAACTTCGTTATAATTTCTTACGACGTTGCTAAATTGACGTATAATTTAAAAAATCCAATCTCAAGATTTAAAAAAATCTGAAAGGCAAAATTACTTGGCGCAACTAACGTCGGTCGGTTCCTCGGAATTTCGTAAAATACCAGAATGTTCGTCACGGTTCCGGTAAACCTAAACTATAATTTTCGACGTAATAAGCATAAAAACTTGGTAATTTGAACCCTAGGACTCATCAAAAAGCAATTAGTAAGACGTGAAAAAATTAACCTTTAACAAGCGGGGGTCATAGTTTTTCACACATACCGATTAACCTTTATCATCGTGTTGGAAGCGGTTCCAACGAGATCGTGGAACAAGAGTATGGACACAAATAAATATATATTTTGCGTTTTCTCTCCATAGACAGAATGCTACATTGGATCGATTATGGAAATTTAATTGAAAACTTTGCCTGAAGATATAAATAAATAATCACAACTGTAATAATTATTGTCACAATATCACATCGTTGTGCGAATAGATTCGGTAACAAATTAGAATCAATTAGCGCTGTAATGTAAATAGTGATTTTTTATTTTAATTCCTATTATGGTTAATGTAATAAAGATATGTATTTGTTTCATGTTCAATAAATATACGTTTGTTGTATACACATTATTTTATCGCAAAAATTAAATAAATAATAAAATGTGCAAATAATTGATGGTTTATATCGATTTGAATGCATTGAAATATTTCTTTTAATTCATGTCATAGATAGAATTGCTATATTAAAATAATTGTTTACACCTAAAATTTTATATACTAATAATAATAAACCGAAAAGCTAAAAATAAATAAGCAGGATGCCCGATTTTAAAAATAAAATTTAATTGTAATTATTTCTGAAAATAGAACATGTGGCAACATCAACTTCACCGTTGAATGCGCATTATTCTCTGGCCCATAACCGCCAAATAATATTTGGATCTTAACCTTTGGATACGCCGCGCCAGTGTCGTAACTAGGAATTTACCGCCCGCGGCCAGGGCTAGGTTTGCGCTTCTATATCAATTTTATAAACAGGTGAAAACAACTTATTTAAAATAATATTTTTTAAAAATTATTTGGACTATACAGGTACAAGGAGTAAAATCATTAAAATATAGTATAATAGTAATATAAAATACAAAAAAAGGAACAACAAAAAGGCAAAATCAACGAATACCTAGGTACTAAGTAAAATAACAAAAAACAAAAATTATAGCAAAAATCTGGTAGGGTATTTAAAAAAAAATTACCAAATGATCTTTTACATGAAGCTGTAGTGACTGGCAAGGTAAGACCAATATTAATATTTGGATATACAGATTCCCACTCATTATTTCTAATAAATTTTAAAATTTCTGGATCGCTTAGAGATTCTAAGCCTTCAATGAAAGAAGACGCTTGAAACCTTTTAAGTGATTTAGTGGTTAGAAAATTAAAATCATCTGGAACGCTTTTAAAAGCACAAAAGCGTGAATTCAGGTGAGATAGAATTACATCAATTAAATTTGTTAATTTCATTTAAATCGCTTGCCTCGTCAGAGTAAAGCAAGCCTATCATTTTTTAACTTTTCTCTTTCTTCTCATTGTAACTTTTGGCTTCATATCTACGGACTCAGAAATTTGATTAGCTTTTTGCAATACATTTTCAAGTAAATTTTCCCTAAGAGATTGAATTTCTTCAACAAGCCCCTTTATTAAATTAGACCCATCCAGTACCGTTACAGATTTTCCCTGCATATATATGAACTTTATTAATTTTAGATAAAGTAACATTCCAGAAAACAAGAAGACATGCAAACTTGCAGTCCAAAGCAACTTTAGAAATGATCTTGAATCAGCCATAGGTATCAGAATCTGAACCCGAATTATCGTCCCCAATCTGTATTTTAGTAAGTAAATCATTTACTTCTTTAAAGTTTAATGCAAGGGCGATACATACGTTGCGACGTTTCCATTTTTCCGTAATTCGTAAAAAATAAAATGGGGTTTTCACGTTTATTAAAATTACAATTATTGCCTAAATAAATATGGTTCTGTTCTTTTTTTAGATTTGAAAAGCCTTTTTTATCGAGGTATTTGGCGCCCCCGAAAAGGTTGTGCCCGCCGCAAATGCCGCCTTTGCCACGCCCTAGTATATTAACGTATTAAAATGACCGAGATTCTATATTATCTGCAACATCTGGCAACATAAAAAAGAAACCCGACAACAGTCTTAAACTAAAAAAAGGAGAATGCTAAGAAAGTTAGAATTCAATAACTGTTTACCAACGAATTTGTAAATTTGCAGCTGCCTCTTATTTTAATTGTAAATATTATATAATAATTTATATTTTAGATTTTTCATGAAACAGGCCATAAAAGTTATTTCAGGAAGATTAAGCTTATTTTTATAATGACTCGCTTGCTCGAAAAATATCCAATCGATCCCCCAAATATACGGGTTTGTATTTGAATATAATTATTGTTGGGGAAACACCCTAACATGTGTATAACTTATCATTTTTCACAGTATAGTTTGGTGATAACACTCTGTATGTCTGTAGTATGAAAGCCATAATTAAACTCCGAATATATTTATTTCACCCCAGGTAAACAACAATTTAAGCATTTAAAGCGTTGTATTTCAGTTACTCCTGACTCCTGAGTCCAAACCTAGATCGTCTGTAAAATAAATTCCGTTAAAAGCAAGTTGTCACTCCGTCAAAGAAATCGTTATTAACCGTTCTTAATATAATATACCTTTGTCTCCGTCAATGTTGTATAAACAACAATATGTCAAATAAAGAAAGAACATATTTCTACCCTCTTAAATGCATCCGCTCTTACGCAATTTCCCGCTTTATTTCTCCCTGCCCAGCTGGTAGGAAAAATTAGATTTTAGTGCCTTATAAACACTCATCCGTGACGCATCGATCCAGTCATTGATCTGCTTGAGTTTGGCGCCAAAAACATCAGCCCCTGTCGCTGCCCTGTTTGACGCCAAGATATTTAGTGAGTTTTCTCAAAATTTAAGTTTAGTCGAAGTCGAAGAAAGAAGTAATAAAGTGCAGTACAATCGTTCACTCGAAAAGCAGCTAAAAAGTTGTAGCTGAGTTGGAGCCAAGATCTTTTGGGTCATGTTCTCACTTTGTTTGCGCAGATATTTAGCAAATATTTGCTGTACTCTGTTCTCTTTGTCCAAGCTTGTATAAACAACTCTTTTGAGCATTTCAACGCTTTTTCTAGAGACAATACAATTCGTAGCGTCTCTCCTGTTGAAGATAGAAGAAGGTAAAATGGCGGATGAAAATTTGAAGTACACAAATCTATTCATGTCCTCTAGATTCGAATCAACTGTTCGAAGTCTTATCTATATCCCTGGTGAAGTTAATTGAGAAAATCGAAGAAGACGTAAAGTACAAGGTATTTTGTGTGAACGAAAAGCAGTTAGTTTAAATAAAAGAAAGTTCAATTAAATTCAGTAAAGAAAGGAGTTGACTACATCGTAAGGTAAAATGGCGGATGGAAATTTGTAGTACACAAATCTATTCCTGTCCTCTAGATTCGAATCAACTGTTCGAAGTCTTATCTATATCCCTCGTGAAGTTAATTGAGAGAATCGAAGAAGACGTAAAGTACAAGGTATTTTGTGTGAATGAAAAGCAGTTAGTTTAAATACAAGTAAGTTCAATTAAATTCAGTAAAGAAAGGAGTTATCTTATAGTTCATTTTAGATTTAAATAATCAAGAAGCTTTGTTGTCTGCGTGATCACGAGGTGAACCAAACAGCCCTGTGATTACGATGCCGGTCCCAAGCACGGAAAAAGAAGAAGGGTTCATAGGTCAGGCCAGCTCCCTGCCCAAGGTAAAAACAGCAACAGGCTCACAGAACCGAAACTCTGCCTCGGACAAGGATGGATGTAAAGATGACGAACCATGCACGAAAAAGGAGAACGATTTGAAAAAAAAAAAGAAATGTATTTCGCTTTGCCACCTGGAACATAAAAACACTTTACAACAAGGAACAGGAAGTCACTAAGGAACTCGGGGACAATAATATCGATATTTGTGCAATACAAGAGACAAAGAAGAAAGGAAGGGGTCAAAGGCTATATGGTGATTATATAATCATATATAGCGGAGTAGACAAAAATAAACCAGCAAAGGAAGGAGTAGCAGTGGCAATACATAAAAAATATGAATCTTCACGTATAATAGTTCTTAAACGCAAACAGTTCATTGTTATGTCCATATACGCGCCTGAAGACAACAAGCCAAAACAAGAGCGGGAAGACTTTTACGACCAGTTACAAAATACTATCGAAATGCTACCGCAGATTCAACCAATGATAATACTAGGGGATTTTAATGTCGCATAGGCAATGAAACAGTCCCAGGTGTAAAACAACGATTTAATGAAGAGGTGCTGAATGATAACGGATAGCTTATGATAAATGTTTATTCACTCAATGATTTAAGAATTAATTCCACCTTCTTTGATCACAAAATAAACTACAAGTACACGTTCAGAAATACCCGAGAACACCAATCGACAATTGACTACATCGTAACTAACAGGCTTGTACAGGGTGTCCGGTTATAAATGTAACCCCCGTTTAACTTTTTTATTTGCCCTCGTAAAAAAAAAATGTTCAGTACAAAAGTTGTAAGGATCTTCATACAGTTTTCTGCGGTGTTACTAGAAAAACAATTGAACATCGAAATTCTACTGTGCAGATTAAATTAATGTTTTTTTAAATGGGACACCCTGTATATTCTTCCGGATATCGGTAGAGCTCTTTAAGACGAGTTCAGTAATATAAGGTTTGTTGGGTCTAGCTATAATAGTTACCACGTAAATTGCAAGAATGTCGGGTATCTGATTATTACTGAACCCCTCTCCTAAATTCTTTTTTTGGTGAGCTAGAAAAAATGTTGTATACAAAAGTTGTAGGTTCCTTCAGAAGCTTTTCTGCGGTGTTACTAGAAAAACAATTGAACATCAGAAAAGCTTCTGAAGGAAGAAATTTTTTCTAGCTCACCAAATAAAGAAGTTAGGAGAGGGTGCAGTAATAATGAGATACCCGACATTCTTGCAATTTACGTGGTAACTATTATAGCTAGACCCAACAAACCTTATATTACTGAACTCGCCTTAAAGAGCTCTATCGATATACTGAAGAATATACAGGGTGTCCCATTAAAACTTACTTACATTAATTTAATCTGTACAGTAGAATTTCGATGTTCAATTGTTTTTCTAGTAACACCGCAGGAAACTGTATAAAAATCCTTACAACTTTTGTATTTACCATTTTTTTATACGAGGGCAAATAAAAAAGTTAAAGGGGGGCTACATTTATAACCGGACACCCTGTACACCCGACACAAATACAGGATATAAGAACCCTAAATTCGGCTGATGTGGGCAGTAATCACAGCTTACTACTAGGAAAAATTGAAATAGGGATGAAAGTGAAAAATAAGGCAGAATTAGAACCAGGAACACAAACACAAAAAGTAAATGTTTAATCACTTTGGGATATTAGTATAAAAGAATTGTGCCAAAAACGATTACAGGAGAAAGCTGACAAGAACCCAATAAGCGAAGCCGAAGAAGTGAATGAAGGTTGGGAGAAACTAAAACGGAACATTATAGAAGCTGCAACAGAAGCCATTGGCACTCGAAATATAAAACAACAAAAACACGGCCCCAATAAAACCCCATGGTTCTGCAACGAAGTCAAAGAACAATGTATCAAAAAAGGAAGGCTTATCTAAAATACATGACAACTAAAACGCCGGAAGTCTATGATGATTATAAGACGGTACGAAACGTCACCTATACACTAGTAAGGCAAAAAAAGAACAGTATTGGGAATCCTTCTCGAGAAGAATGGAAAGTACCACAAACTTACTGTTCAAAAAAGGAGACAAAAGATACCCGCAAACTACCGAGGCATAAACCTTCTAAATACAACCTTAAAGCTAGCAACAAAGATTATAAGAAATAAAATAAATGAACTCACCACATCGGGTGATGAACAGCAAGGATTCAGATCAGGAAGATCTTGTACAGATGCGGTATTTGTCCTGCGACAAATAATTGAAAAATCCATCGAGTACAACAAACCAGCCTTCAAGTGTTTTATAGACCTGGAAAAGGCGTTTGAACGAATACAACTGGAGGACGTGGTATACCTTCTATACAACAGGCAAATCCCACATATCATCATAAAAACCATCGAAAATATTTACTAGAGAAACAAAATACAAGCCAAAATTAATGGCACAACTACCGAAGAAATTCCTGTAACTAGTGGTATTCGACAAGGAGATTCCCTTAGCCCCTTATTGTTCAACATCGTTATGGACGAAATAATAAAAAGCACTCGTAACCTGAAAGGGTATAAAATGGGGAACAAAGACGTCAAAATGCTATGCTATGCCGATAATGCTGTTCTGATTGCAGTAAAAGAAGATGACCTACAGAGATTACTATTCAAATTCGGCACAACGGCAAAAAATCTAAAAATGCATGACCACCTCAAAAATACCTATCAGATGCAAACTGGTTGTGGACGATAAAATTGTATAACAGGAGATGAAATTTAAATACCTAGGCATAGGAATATCAAGATACGGTGACATCCAGGCGGAGGTAAGAAACCAAGCGGCAAAAGCAGCACGAACCTCAGCTTACTTGAACGATACAATCCTCCGAATCAAATATATCGGAATCGAGACCAAATCCCGAATCTACAAGGCGGTCAAGAACACTTGGAGAGAAGCGAGGACATTAGAAGAACATGTAAAATAGACAACGTAAATGAATGGATACTGTGAAGAAAGAGAGAGTGGAACGAACACATAGATCGGATGAATGACGACACAATGGTCAAAATAACTACAGACAAGTCGCCCTTAGGGCGCCGAGGCGTTGGAAGACCCAGCAAGAGATGGAGCGACAACCTCTCTAATAATTGAACGGCAGAGGATACGAAGATAAACAAGCAATTTGCTTACATTAAAGAAGGAAGAAGAAGAAGAAGAAGTTTTGTTAGACATTTAATAATAGTTAACCGAATGTACAGTACCTATTTAGTTTTATGTGTGAAAGGATGAATGCTTGAAAATAGTTAGAAATCATTGTATATATTAGTCATATTTAATTAATTAATTAATTCTTGCATTATTAAAGTAAGTAATACCTAAAATACATGTTTCAATTCACACCCTATGAATAAAACTCCCACCACGCTATTTTGATACAGGCCATTAATTAAAGTGGTTAATTATGAAGTTAATTACCACCCCCACCTTTGTGGTCATAGATGATTTAAGAAATAATTATTGTTTATAAAGACCAATTATAAAAGATAATACAAATTTAGGTGCGTGTTATGAAAAAGGGGACATCTGGCTATGTCGCTTTTTGATCATCGAGTGCGCACTATATTCCTTGTTGCGAAAATTCTTAGTTTTTCAACTCCAAAGATATATTTATTTGCGAAATAAAACTTAAGAATACGATTATTTGCGAAATATGGCAACAAAAAAAAGATAGTCGAAGAAAAGGTAATCAGTAAGTTTGTATTCCCTTGAATAGAGAGGATCCTACAGTTCTACAGATTATTTAAAAAACATTATCACATAGATGGGATGAAATAGCTGCTTAACGAAGGAATTTGGAGTTGTCTTTAAGGCTTCAAAAGTCAAGAGAGTTAGGATGAAATTATTAATTACCAACGAATTCGTGAATTTGGAGCTGCCTTTTATATTAACTGCAAATATTCTATAACGATTTAGATCTTTGATTTCATACGAAACAGGACATAAAAAGCTATTTCAGATAGTCTAGGCTTGCTTTTATAATGACTTATTTGATAGAAAATATCCATTCGATCCCCCAAATATACAGGTTTGTATTTGAATATAATTATAAAAGGAAATACAAATTTAGGCCTCTTTTATGAAAAAGGGGTCGCTTTTTGATCATCGAATGCCCACTAGTATCTTACTCATAATTACCATATATTATTTATATGACAAACACGCTTCTTTTAGTTAATAAACTTTTTCGGAACTCGTATATTTAAATAAAAAGATAATTCTCTAGGAATGCAAATATATGAAACAGGTGGCAAAAGGAGAAGGAAAATCTACGAAAGTATTGGACTTAAGGGAATAAAAATGCTATCGTACGTAAAAAAGCTAGAATGAAATAGCTGATTACAAACGAGTCTGTAATCTAAAATTGTCTTTTAAAATAATTGTAAATATTGTATTATAATTGAAATATTTTGTATAATTCAAGAAAAGTGTTTGCCTGTAGTCCGGGCTTGTTTACTAGAAAAATAACCAGTCGATCTCCCAGAGACGTACAGGTTTGTATTTAAACATAATTATAAAAGGTATTTAAGACTAAAATAATATACAGGATGCCCCATTTGAAAACAGAAAATTAGCTTTACTTATAAAATAGAACATCGCCAGCATCGATACCATACCCATTCAATGACTTTTCTTTTACGCGTAAGCACCAAAAAAAAATCTTAGATAATTAATTGTTTTCCAGATCCAAAGATATATTTATTCTCGAAATAAAACTTAATAATACGATTATTTACGAAATATGGCAACAAAGTTGAAAAAAGACCCTTTGAAATTTTGATTCTACTGTTCTACTGGGTATTTAAAAAACCTACAGATAGATAAAATGTAATAGCTGTTTAATGAACCAATTTGGAATTAATTGTCTTTTAGGCCTCAGAAGTCAAGAAAATTAGGGTGAAATAATTAATTACCAACGAATTCGTAAGGGTATGTATTAATTGCAATAATTTGGATCTTCGATTTTACATGAAACAGGACATCAAAAGTTATTTCATGTAGTCTTGGCATATCTTTATGATGACTTGTTTGCTAGGAAAATA
>MU189834.1:28947-48434 GCA_016904865.1 Pissodes strobi | reverse complement strand
AGTTCGCCCAGCCGTTGTTGACCCTCGAAACGCATGCAATTGCATGCGTTTCGAGGGTCAACAACGGCTGGGCGAACTTTACCCTTACTGTCGGGGATATAATTACTTACCTTACTTTTTATCGGACGTACCGTTAAAATTTAACGATTACTTTCAATCGTTTATTCTCTTTTATCGTCTCTACTACCGTTTCTTAACGTTATTTGATTAATCAATAGCGACTTCCTTCATTACCGTATATGATATTACCTTTGATATCTAATGTCTTGCTAATATTATTGTAAATATCTGATTTACTTTTTTGCATTACATATACTTACTTAAATGCTACGCACTTACTGTAATTTACTGTAAGCCTTATGGCAGTAGAGCGTCTGACATAACTACCACTTTAGGTTTTTTTTCATACGCAGTGTTTACTTGAGTAACTACTATAAAAAATTGTATAACTAGAATGATTAACGTTAATAGTCAGTATATTAAATTCGTTTTATAAGGAGCTATGCAGGCTATTTTTATCTCGTATACAAGTATTCTTTCACCTCTATTCAAGAATTGCATAATCATTAAAAAGTGCCTTAATAGACCAGAATTAAAAAGTACACCTAATGCACGTTAATCGACACTTGCTTACCGGTTATTAACAGGATTTTTAAAAATTGGTTGAATATCCCTTATTTCACACGTATTAGCCGTTTTGCGTCCATCATATAAAACGAGGGATTCGGCTTTTCTCGACGTATAGTTCGGACACTTTCGGATAACATTCGACAGCTATTATAGATTTTTAGGGAACGCCAAGCGTGGCCGAAAGTTGGTGTGGCCGAAACGGGAATGGGAGCATAGCCGATACCTTCGGAAGCAATCGGGTTTTTGTGGCCGACAATGAGTGAGACAAAGGGAGCAAACGTACAAAAAGGATAGTAAAGTAATTTGTGTAAAGTAAAAAATCTCCGATTGAAGGGGTTAGTTAGTGCATATGTCGTAGCCAGATTACAAAATCCGTCGTTTTATAAATTGCCTAGGCGTTTTATAAATAGCGGCCAAATTGTCAACTTTGCGTTTACCTTTCATTATTTTGCTGTCTGGCTAGCCGTATTATCAAATGTCTAGGCGTTTTACAAAACGACGTTCAACACGAGGCCAGATTGTCAAATGTTAAGATAATCACAAGCGGCTAAAACTCAAGTTACGTTCCATGTCTTATTTACCTTTTCTTCTTAATTTTGGGTTAGTTTGGGTTAGCCGTGAGTTAGTTCTGGTTGGTTCTTGTTGATTGAGCCTCCGTAGCGAGCGAAGCGAGCGGAGGTCCATGCAAAGCCATAATAATACCCCGTCTGCCCTCAGTTGCGATCCGGGTATTGTTATAATTTTGCATGGCCCTCCGCTCGGTTCGCTCGCTACGGGGGCTCAATCGACAAGAACTAACCAAAACTAACCCAAGACTTACCCATATAACATACTTAAATACATTGATTAAAATTTTGATTGCCCTAACTTTTAAATAAAACTTGTATTTTACAAAATGACTACAACGTCTCACCCGCCAGAATGTCAAGCAGAAGTTAATCTTAAACATTTGATAATCTGGCCGCGTGTTGACCGTCGTTTTATAAAACGCCTAGGCATTTTACAAACCGACTAGCCACATAGGAAAATAATGAATGTTAAACGAGAATTTGACAATCTGGCCGCCTTTTGTAAAATGTCTAGACATTTTATAAAACGGCGGGTTTTAGAATGTGGCTACGACACATAGATAAAAGTAAAAGATATTAAAAATAAAAATAGTGGTTAATGTTGTCTTGTCTGGTTAATGTTAAAAGTTGATGCAATGCAGTCATTATCATAGAGGTATATAAACATTTTTGTTTTATATTTCTCTATAATTATTAATATTAGTATTCAGTCAATTGTTTGTTTGCCGAACATCCAGCGGTAGAACTTACTGTGTTTGTGTAGATGCTTGTGGAACAGAACAAGAACAATGAAAGGACTTTGATTTGAAGCCAGAAGGTAAGAAAGTAGGTATTTGTGCTTATCTTCCAGGATACCTTGCCGGTTAGTCAATTTTTATTTAGCTATATAGGTAGTGACAATTCAAATTTGGTTGGTTAATAAAAAGTGAACTTTTAAAGTAAGTTAACAAAAATATATAAACATTGTACCTTTTTCCATTTGTAACAAAAGTGCAATAAAATGTGTCTTTGATCTGCTATATCTATATTTAAATGTAATTATTTCAATTTTCAATTAACAGCAATCTGGTTCACTGTAAAAACAAGATTTTCCATTTTGAATCTGTTTCTAACTTGAATGACATATGTAAGTGGTATGCAGGGCAGGTACTTACTAATTGACCAATTACTTTCAGATTCACCAGGTTCTCAGAAATCTCAGATTAGTGTAGGCAGAATGCCCAACTTCGATTGGATGAGGCAGAGCCCAGATATCAAGAAGGGGATATAGATGTTATAATTAAAAAGAATAGCTTAGTGGTAAGTCTAAATTTACTTAGTTTTGTGTTCTTGAACGGTGGTTTCTAATTAATTGAAAATTAATTGTAATTATTTGGACTCTAGGTTGGTATAGGCAACTGTCAATGCATAACGTTAAATCTTAATCAATAATGTGTAATGCTATGGATAACACATAGTATATAAGAGAAAATAGGTGTTTATAGTCATCAAAATCATAATTATTATGTATTGAATTGCATCAATGATCAAATCTTAACAGTATTAAGCGAGATAAAAAAACAATTCAAGAGACAAAACGTTACATTTTTATCTATATCCTATATTTTTTACAGATTATTGCCAAGAAGCAGCAGATTGGTTACAGTAGTCGTAGCACACAAAGCTCTTCAAAGTAGTCAACGCAATGGGAGTGTTCGCTTCCAGACCTATCAAAAGCTGTGAAAACAATTCATGGGTCCTGAACAACGGTGTCCCGTCGGTGACCCTAATTTAATAAACAGGTATGTACCTAGTTCAAAATGTAAGACATACTCTTGTTTCTTACCCTTAAAAATTAAACCTTCCATAAAATAAGATTACCTAGGCAGAAATTTTAACTTATATCCACTGAACAATGTCATTTTGAAGCAATTAGGCTTATCCAGGTGGTCGAATTTTAAACAAATCTTAATTTTCTACCTTGTATAATGATTGATTTATTTCAATGTTTTAATACGAAAATTTACATTAGTTTTACTACAATAGTTGATCTTACTACAATAATAATTTGTAAGAATAATTTATTTACTGCTACTTATGCTCCCTGAATATCAATTTGTTTTAACAATTATATGTATTTATTTTACTGAACTTAAGATTTTATGGTTTTTTTGATACATTTCTTGCTCACACACTTTTTATTCTCATTGTTTACAGGTAAGGTCATCTCAGCCCATTTTACTCTGGAAATCACTCAGGCACGAGACATATTATGTAAAATAATTGTTTGTGAAAAAAGAATATGTTCTAGTTAATAAAGAGTCTTGTTTTTTGGGAATATTATTCTTTTTGTTATTAATGTGAAGTTGCCACCCCACATTGTTACCTCCAAGTTTTTGAGTGGACTCAGGATGACTTCTTGGTAGCTCAGCCTTTTAGGGTTGCGATAAACAAAATTAATACAGTGCAATTTGCCTTAATGCCCTAGTGAAGAATTTCCCCTTAAAGGCAAGATATTATGGTGAATTGTGGCCCCTTGGATCATCAACGATATACAAATAAAATAATACAAACAATTAACCATTGAACTGTCATTCTATCAACATGTAACAAGTAGAAAACATGTAATTTAAAATGAAAGTTTGCAAGCTATAATAAGATTGTGTATGAATGTGTAATAACCTCAATATGTAAACTAGCTTATAGACTAAAATCCTGCAAAAATCTATAATTACCCACCTGAATATTTGTTAAATATTTATGCCAAAAATGCAAAACCCTAGATACACATAAAATGTAGAATTAAATATGGTAATATTGTAAACATAAAATGGCAATGAATGGATCTTACTCCTTCTAATACAATTTAAATGGTGGATAAGGAATCCCTTTGATGATGCTAACCAGTGGACCCGTTTAAGTACACAGTATGGCAAGTTACAGTTCTCTTTAGTACTCTGAGCCTGGCTAAATGCCTAGAATGGGGAAAATACCCTGTACATATATTCTGTCTATGGTAGGACTTTCGTTAAATAGTTGTTAGAAATGAGAATTAAACTGCGATAAACGATATTTATCTAATTGTTGTGAGGCCTCGCTTAGGATATGGGTTCCCTAATTTAACTGAAAGGTAGCACTTTACTTTTTTTTACTCTTTGGGGTTATACCTAGTAAAAAATCGCAGTGCGAAATAGACTTTACTATTATCACGGTTGACTTGCTTAAATTATTCTTGTGTCAACACTCTGAGACACTTCTTGTTAAGGTCGAAAAGTAAAAGAGGGTCCGTTTCATGTGGAAATTTTGGCTTTTAGACTCTCTCCACTTACTACTTTTTTTTAACAAGTTAAAAATGAAGGAGGGCTTCTAGCTTTTTTTTCTATATTGAAAATTATTTTCATGAAAGAGTAAATAGTAAACTAAAGTTTTCATTTACAAAAAGAATTGACATTGACAGAATGACAGATTCGACTTGATATTGACAAGAGACAGACGACAAAAATGAACAAGGATGTGCACACGGTACAAGGAGAAATGGTATAGTATTGCGCACCGCCGGGCTGTGACGTATTTGCGTAGAGTCTCAGACATAGCGCGTATTTAAAATATATTGGTTTCACGACAAGAATTGCATATATTTAAAATCTATGAAATTTAGAAATAACTTTTGATTTGACAAGTGGTAAAAATGTTTTTTCTATGTGATAAGATGTTTTTTATGTGGAGAAATAATTGTTTATCCAATTATGCCAATTATTATACTACTAGTAAATTCAGTTGCTTTGACAACACTCGGCGTGCTGAGATTCTAAAGTATACAATTATTGAAATAAATATACAGTATTTTTTATGTTATTAGTTATTATTTTCACAACGTAGAAGCTAAAATGTTTAAGTTATATTTACGCTTCGACTTGTACGCCACATAGCCAGCTATGTAGTTTAAAGACTGCTGGGTGATCTTTTCTTTGCTTTCAAAGTCTTCTAGTGTAGCTGTAGGTGGTCTTCTGGCATATCCAATAGGTCGATCATTGCTTCTTCTCACACCGTTTTCAGTTGGCACATCCAAACTATAACTGTCCATGCCCAAATCCATCATAGCGCTATTTGAAACTATGTATCACTATATTTTCTTCGTTTTACCATACGAGAAGACCTATCTAAATTACCTTTATTTTCCTTTCCAGGTATATTTAACGTAGGTACGGCATCCTGTTTAAGACCCCTCTTAGTTTTTGATGTATAATTTAATAACGTCTATAAGTGTAGGCTCAGCAAAATAAACGTTCTCAAAATGAACAGAACATATGTAAGCTAAAAGTTAGATATATTATTTTCTTATACAAATTAATTACAATCTATCACATAATAGACCACCTAGTTAATTAAATATATACCATTCTTTACGTTTATCTCATCTTCCCGTCTACACGCAATGATCCACCTTTTACACAGTCTTTATTTTCTGGGGATCGAAAATATCTAATATTAGTGCCTTGAGTAGATTTAGTGTAGTTATTACACTTTGCCACAGCACATCCAGGCATTTTGAAAAACAAATAAAACATTCACAGTTAGAAAACCACGATGTCAACTTGTACACACGTACAAATCCATATAAATCAAATGCAGTCGTCTTGATTTTCTCACGCAAACTACGTGAATGCGCGAACTCGACGAGTTTTGGCTGCCGGAATACTATACCGTTTCTCCTTGTACCGTGGATGTGCGTACACCCTTCAATGATAGCTGGGTTCGGGTATTGAAATGGAGTTGGAGTGGAGTACGAGTGGATTTTCCGGCACGTGATCTTGGAGCGTATGGAGTCAAAATGTATAGTCGAACGATTCGGAGTTTTTGGACCTAGGAACGACAGATTACTGACGGATTCAAGACAGCTGTTTTCTGTTTTCAATTTTAATTTTTAGGAAAAGGGTTTTTTAAATTCGGACACAATGTTTGCTCAATTACAAATTTTATTAATGTTTTGTTACATAGTACCTGTTACTCATCAAATATAACGGGGTTACCTGCCTCGTCTACGTGGGAAAATGCGGATATTTACATATTTCCATATTTTTATAATCTTGGACTACACATGGCCACAAAATTTGTGCATATGACCCGAACAAAATTAAAATTCTCAAGAAACAAGACACAAAACGAAAATGACACTTCTCGCTCGACTCTCAAACTACGCAGGCTCACTCCAATATCTTCCTTCTGCGAGGTGAAACTTTTAGAGTAAACTCTTTTTACCCCACTCCGTAATAGTCGAACGCTGAAAGAGCTACTCCATTTGCACGAAAAGCTTTACCCGAACGGCTGGAGTATTTTAGGTATGCACGGAGTGAATGGCATGAGCATCCCGAACGCGCCTATCGTCCAGGGTGCTTCGCGCTTGCGTAGTATGTTGTTCAAATTTGAAATGCTAGTTTATTCCATTCTTTATTCTTTGAGTTTACCCATGTGTTTATTAGGATGCAATGAATTGCGGTCAACTACTTTGGTCTTATACAAGGAAAATCTAAGACTTTGGTGGATAAGCAATAGCCGTCTGTTGGGCTATTCAAAAGTGGCATCCTATGGACAAAGAAAAATAAGATTCTGCGCATGTCAAAATCGACGCAAAATCGAAAAACTTAAGCAAAGAAGATCTCGTTTTATCATGCGCATTAAAACACTGTGCTGTTGTTTCTATGTCAGCAGGTGTCGATCAGAACCGTACTTGGCTGGAACCTGTTTTCGTTTTGTAGCCGTAACTGTTGCTTTTTGCTTTTGTGTATTCTTTTTTTGAAGTGAATACTTCTTTGGTTTCATGAGAGTGGTTAATGAAAAATTGATTATAGCGTATCGGAACCGGCTCAAATTAGCAAAATAAGTTGAGACTAAGTGAAACTAACCGAAGGTTGATTAAACGACTTTACCAAATCTATTAAAGTTGATTATAACGTATCGGAACCGGCCCAAATAAGTAAAATAGGTCGATACTCGATAATAGTATATTTCATTACCAGTCCGGAAACTAGGCTTTTCTGGTGCGCGCACGACAGTTTCTGGTTTGAGGCGTAGCCGAACACCGGAAGTCGTGCAAGCACAGGAAAAGCTGTTTCTGTTTCTGGACGTGAGGACTGTGTTGGTGAAAGTATTGCGCCCTGAGGCACGCCCGCGTTGATGGTGAATGTGTCCGAGATGTGTCCATCGACTGCAACGTGCAGAGATCGGCTCTTAAGGAAACTGGCAAGCCAGCTGCAGAGAGAGGCTGGCAGTCCGAAGGACGGTAGTTTGTTGAGCAGTCCGTCATGACAAACTCTGTCGAATGCCTTTGAAATATCCAACGCAATCGCTCGAGACTCTCCGTAGTTCTCAATTGCCCTACTCCATATATGAGTGATATAGGCCAATATATCTCCTGTCGATCTCTCTTTGCGAAAGCCGTATTGATTATCGCTGATTATTTTGTTGTTCTCGAGGTACTTGAGCAGTTGCTGATTGACTACACGTTCCATGACTTTGGAGATTATTGGAAGCAAGGCAATTGGACGATAGTTTGAGGGCGTGGTTTTCTTGCCTTTTTTTGGAACAGGTTGCACTCGAGCGACTTTCCAAGAAGATGGGTAAATCCCTTTTTCGTAAGACAGAGAAAAAAGCCTGGAAAAAACGGGTGTTAGTTCGTTGGCGCAGTTCTTTAACACGATGGCAGGTATTCCGTCCGGTCCTGATGCCTTTTGCGTATCTAGATTTTTAAGGATTTTACGAATATCACGGTGATGAAATTTGACTTCTGCCATGGTACTGTTGATGTTCGATATGGTGGGGAGAGTCTTGCCTTTATGCTTATTCTGTGACTAAATAACTTCAAATTTAGCACTTAAAATCAGGGAACGGGAAATCTTTTCCCGCTCCCTAGTTAGGGACCGGGAAACTTTTTCCCGTGCCGGGACCGAAAAGACTTACTTCCTTTGCTCTTCAGAGACGTCGAAAATGATAGTTTTCAGAGGGGTATTATGAAAAGAAGTATTCACTTCTCTCATGCGTACTGTGTTACTCGCGACGCGACTTTTTTTTCGCTGTATATGTCATTGTTTGACGATGATATTCGTGTTATTTGAAATTAATATGTTATTAGTGCTTAGAGTTTGACGGCCTGTTGTGTTGATAATTCGAGAACTTTCGAGGGGGTCTGCTGCGTCCTTCTACGGACCTGATTTCAATTTGTATTTTCGTTGAAAAAAGTACAGACATGCTGTCAGCTTGAATGACAATAAAATGCATTTTTTGAGGCCTTCGTTACCAACCTAACAACACAGCTTACCAAACAATCAGCTATACAACCCTTAAAGCTGGACCGGTATGCGCATTCCCTCACTTATGTCTACGGGCTGACCCATAACTGTGAGCGGAGTAATGTGGGTTGCCTGAATTCACTTTTCGAATGACCCTCCGCTCGCTTCGCTCGCTACGGGGGCTCAAAAAGAACAAACTAACCAGGTGCTAGCCCAAGACATACCCAAAATCAAAAAAAAACTTTAGAAATTGAACCTTGAAAAAACCGACGGGGTTTGAACCCGGGTCGCCGAAGTGAAGGCCAACCATGCAGACCTCTAGACCATCAGAGGACATACAAACGACATACAAACGACTGGTTGTTTGTATCATAGATAAATATATATATAGGGGGAGTTTGTATCGCGAAGTACATGAAAACAGTTTATGCCGCAATCCTGCTCAGAGTTATGGGTAAGCCCCTAGACATAATGCATTCCCTCGCGCAGACCGCCATTTTGGGTTAAAACCTATAAAATTCTACAGTGTTGGCTCGTCGCTCGTGGTCGTGTCAGATGAGTCGTTTGTGTTGGCCAGTGTCGTAGATACAGTTTATATATTTTTCTAGTTACAGTAATTAACAGTTATGCACGTTCTTGAACAGTTTGCTGATATTTTATATTACTTATTATATGATTAGTCTGCATTGCATTGTAGATACTTATATCTGTGCGTATATATAATAGAGATGGATAAACAGAGAGGTGGATCAGTTTATGCGGCTAAAAACTGCAGTGCGACAAGTTATACATATAACAAGAAAATAGGTTTTTTATATTTCCTAAAGATGCCATTAGGTAAGTTTTTTGACAAGAACCTTAAAAATGATGTACTTTTGAAACCTAGAAATGTTTTTTTCATTAATGTAAGCATAGCTGTTTTTACTGGAATGTAAGTAAGGTTAAATATAATACTCCTTACTATGATATTGTATATCCTAAAATGAAGATTATGTTACAAATTTCCTAGAACAAATTAATGGTGAGTCCTCATGTGCGTAACATTACGCCAGCGTAACGGCGTTCTGCGATCTGATTGGTTATAGCAAGACACGTGATATACGCGGCGCCATGTTTTTTGCGCTGTCAAAATTACGCCGGAGATACGCGGAAAAGTTGGATTTTGCTCAACTTTTCAGCGTAAAAGCTGACAGCGGCTGTCATTTTCAAGATTCGGGTTTGTTTTGCCTGATCTGATTTTTTTAAATAAATATATTTTATCTATGCATCTGATGCTGCATTACAGAAGTGTTTTAGTTGATTAATTTGTACTAGTTTTTGTTGCATTATCATCAATAAGGGAACTATGGACGGGATAAATAATTATTAATATAACTAGGTATTTATCCATTCATGTTCTTCTAATTTTTTGTACATTACGTAAAGCTTGTTAACTTTTGTCGATATGCGTTTCTATCGGCAAGAGAACATCTTCTAAGCTTAACAACTAATGTCCCTATTGTATAGATAAGTAATTAACTATCCATATTTGCCATTGTTACTTTTTGGTTATGTTTATCATCTGTTGACTAGTGATGGGCGATTACGAGATATACTAATGAAATCATTCGATTATGAAGATCTCTCGAGATATCTCGCTAACGGTTAAGAGTTGACTACTAATTAGTAGTTCGGAACGATGCCGATATACGAATTATTCGATGGATCGTATTCATTCATTTCTTGGATTCGTGTTTCGGTTCTCGGTCTCGGTCACCGAAGCCGAAGAGAGATGAGATGACACATTTATTTTATTCGGAATTTTGGATGGGTACATAGATGACGCTAGTCATTGGCAACGACAAACAACGTTGGGGGCCAATGGTGGCGCTTTTCTTAAATAAAGAAAAATACAAACAATTAAAACCTATGAGACTAATTTGTGTATTAAAATTTAACAACCACGAAAAAATATATAAACATAAGAGATTAATCTTACTTATCAAATAATTGATCAATTAAAGAGATCATGCACGCACTAACTTATTTAGCTACATATTAGCGTTAAGAAATAAAATTTCGTTTAATTTCTTGGGTGCTAATCTGGTTCTTCTCTCATTCAAGACATATCCGGATTTGGAAAATAGTCTTTCGGATGGAACCGACGTTGCTGGAATTGACAAATATTTTTTAGCCAAAATTGCCAATTCAGGAAAAAAACGTTCACAAAAGAAGAGTAAAAAAATTCATCTAAAAGTAAATTTTGATAAATCTTTATTTTTTATAAGGTGATAGAAAAGATATTTTTGCAAGTAGCTCTCGTCTTAAAATAAATATTTTAAAAATTAAACATGATCTTTAAGAATTTATTTTAAATTGCTATTTTTGAATTGTCAACATATTTGGACACCCTGTAACTATTAAGTCTCAAGAACAGTTGATATTATAATTATGGTTATAATGAATTTTTAGTTAGTTCGAAAATTACTACAAATATTTGTTTGTTGAGAAATTCATTCTGTATTAGAGGCAACACCCTCTATAATTCGTTACATTCAAAGACATATATGTCTTTGGTGACATTTGTTCTATTTTAAGTTAAAATACGAGAACTGTCAAAACTAGAAGTCAAAACAACTTACATCAGCCGTAAACGGTTTAAGTTTAATATTAGCACTTTTACTATAAACGCGCACGACTAGTAAAGTAAAACAAAGTGAAACTAGTAGCGTTTAACAACTTAACCTAACTACTAATACTAAATATCTCGTAGCTCGTAGCTCGACGGTTACATCGCCCCCTTGCATCTAGCTTAATGCCTAAAATGCAGCGTTCACCAAATTGTCAAGAACCTTGAATTAGTAATACTAAATTAGTTGTGAATCATTCGATTATAGAGATCATTCGACTACTAATTTCATGATCGATTATTAAAATTAGCGATCGAATGATGTCTCGATTATACAAATATCTCGTAATCGCCCACCTCTACTGTTGACATTACTCCAAAACGCTTACGCTTACATTAGGACGTTACGTTAAAACGCGCGTAAAATACGTCACGCCGACGATACGCACATGAGGACCCACCATAATTGTTTAAATAGTTATTTGTGTTTTAGAGCGTAAAGTAATGGAATGCCGTTTGAGAAAGAATGTTACCGCGCGACGCGTAACGGAGCCCGCTAACCTTTCGAAAATGGCAATCTTATTTTGAGAGAGAGAGGTGTCATATACGTTCTCTCTTGCGAAACGGAAATATCATAAACCGTGTCGTGACGCGGCCTTGAAAAATCACTCTCATGCATCCAAACAAGTATTCACTTCACTTGGTTAGTCGTCTAATCAACTTTCGGTCAGTTACACTTACTCTCAACTTATTTTAGTCACTTGAACCGGTTCCTATACGTTATA
Source organism: Pissodes strobi (assembly GCA_016904865.1). NCBI lineage: Eukaryota > Metazoa > Arthropoda > Insecta > Coleoptera > Curculionidae > Pissodes > Pissodes strobi. Next base: position 36,577 of record MU189834.1, on the reverse strand, counting down.
CTCAATTTTAATAGATTTGGTTAGTCCAATCAACTTTCGGTTAGTTTCACTTAGTCTCAACTTACTTTAGTCGGTTCCAATACATTATAATCAATTTTAATAGGTTTGGTTAGTCCAATAAACTGTCGATTAATTTCACTTAGTTACGTTACAGACTTATACCACAGCTTACCAAACAATCAGCTAGCCGACTCTCCTGTCAAAGTGGAAATAAAAATCTGACGTCACGGACGCCATTTCGGGTTAAAACACAGGGCCGGGATAAGGAGTATTCAATTTTAAATAGACAGGATTGGAGTTTTGATATTATATCTTTTTTTATAATTTTATCGTTGATTGGATGCAATATACAATTCTTGTATAAATGTAAAACAACATTTTGTAAGCAATTTGGAGGTACATGTATTTGAAGCTAATATTTAATATAATTTAAGGTTTGAAAAGCTATGGATATGAATTTTTAATTATGTTAATTTTGTACTTGGTGGCCCTTTTAAGAGGGGCCTATAGTTTATCTCGAAAACTACGGGGGTTGCAAAAAAAACTAAATACAAAAGTTGTTCCTAGTAAAATAATCTTTATTTTTTTTGTATTTTTTAATTGTCATTTTTTTTTATACAGGGTGGTCAAACAAAGTTAAATTTTTTTAATGAAACACCCTATATTTTATTACATTTTTGGATTCTACTTCAAATTCTCAGAATATTTGATGTAGAGATAGTACTTTCAAAGCTATACAGTTGAAAATCGGTACTTTGGCTAATTTTAACCTTGGTAGCAAGAAGACCATTAGAGATGAAGTAAAATTAATTTCATATTCCGAGGTGCCAGATTTGGTACCCATCGTACCACCTGCCAGTTAGTACCGTCAGATAACTCTTGAAAAGTTAAGATAGGAATGTGGAATTAATTTTGCTCAATCTCTAATGGTATTTGATACCAGGGTGAAAAGTAACCAAAGTACCGATTTTCAACTGTTTATAGTTGTGAAAGTACTAACTCTAGAGGTTTAACATCATACATCAAATATGCTTAGAATTTTAAATGGAATCAAAAAATGTGATAAAATATAGGGTGTTTCATTGAAAAAAATATAACTTTGTTTGATCACCCTGTATATAAAAGTGTCGATTTAAAAATATAAAAAAATAAAGATTATTTTACTAGGAACAACTTTTGTATTTCATTTTTTGTGCAACCCCCGTCGTTTTCGAGATAAGGTATAGGCCCCTCTTAAACGGGCCGCCCTGTACAATAATTGTTTTATCTACAGCCGTGCGCAAAATAACTAATTACTAATTTCAAATGAAATCGCAAAATCGACGAATGCCGCGGCATCCTTATTTTATGCTCTTCAAGCGTACATGGAAAAGAAAATTCTCACTTTTCCGTCGAGTGTGCTATGAATAGTCATGGCAACCAAAAGTATAAACAAATGACAGTCGTGCGTTTGTTACAAATGGTTGCCGGTACTCCTGCTCTAAATATTCCCGAATATAAAGCGATTTTTCGCGAGGTTAATCCAGCATAAACGGTTTAGGTTTTGAGCATAATCTAACCTTTTCGCGACATAACCTAAAGTAGGGGAAATGTTGATGACGTCGTCGTTAGGTTAGCCAAGCATAATCCGGTCTGGAGCAGGTTTTGCTTGGGTTATGTCATTTGCATCAGACACAAACTAGCGTTTTCGCCAACAAAACCGAAGTAACTCCAGGGTATTGTACATTTTGGTGGGGATAGGTACCTATATGACGCATAAAGGTTAATTCTTCATAAATTAGCATAATCTAAACCCAATACGCGAAAAAACCCTTTATATGCGAAAAATTACAAGCCATTTGCAAATTTCAGAATAAGTATACTTAGAGAAAAATGTGCATTTAATTTTAAAAAATGCGGCTATAGAAAAAGTTCTGTGTATTTTTTGAGCGCAAAGTAAGATTGCCATTTTCGAAAGGTTAACGCGCTTCGCGGTAGCATTCTTTCTCAAGCGTTACTTTACGCTCTAAAAACACAAATAACTTCTAAAACAATTCATTTGTTTAAGGTCATTTGTAACATAATCTTCATTTTAGGATAAACAATATCATAGTAAGAAGTATTACATTCAAAATTACTTACATTCCAGTAAAAACAGCTATGCTTACATTATTGAAAAATATTTCTAGGCTACAAAAGTACATCATTTTCATAACTTTTCCCACTGCAGTTTTTAGCGGCACAAACGTGTCAACCTCGCGGTTTATCCATTTCTATTATATACAGGCACAGATATTATAAAATAAGAAGTTTGTCCAAGATCGTATGTACACTGTTAATTACTGTAACTAGAAAATATATATACCTAAACTGTAACTACGACACTGGCTAACACAAACAACTCATCTGACATGACCACTAGCGACGAGCCAACACTGTCGAATTTGATAGATTTTAACCCAAAATGGCGGCCTGCGCGAGGAAATGCGCATACCGTTCCAGTTTTAAGAGTTGGATAGCTGATTGTTTGGTAAGCTGTGCTTATACTGTTGTATAAGTTTAGGTATACCACAAATGGCACAAATGTGTCATCAGAGGTATGATAGGACTATATACTTTATCTCTCTTGCGAGACGCAAATATCATAAACCGTGTCGTGACGCGGCCTTGATAAATCACTCTCATGAAACTGAAGAATTATTCACTTTAAAAATTGTTTATATACAATGCGGACTCGGCAGACGATATACGTTATCCTGCTGGAACGTTGGGTGGAATTTACTTCGCGCTACGTCCCAGTTCCCCGCCATCTCTGGTGGCCCTTCAGGATCCCGAAGTACATGTCGCCCAGATTTTTATCTGTAGATCATCAATAGTCGACTGAGTATAGATTTTTTAAAATTTGTTCCATGTACCGACTTGTTTAAATATTCGTCACGTAAAGAAGTAAGGGTGCACGAGCACCTCTATTTCTTCACCCCCAATTACAACTTTATAAAACTGAAACACGTAATTACTTATTTTATTAGTAGTGTACATACTAATTTTAAGACCTCTCTTGCTTATTTCTTTTAGACAAAGATGCTCCCTTTAAAAGTTTTACCCCTATTTAACCCCTTATTGGTTACCTTATATCCCATGACTTCACGCATCAAAATCCGTTCATTGGTTTCTCAATGTTGCCCGAACATACAAATAAACAAATAATTTTCTTTTCAACTATTCATTTTTTATCTGCAGGTCATCAATAGTCGACTGAGTATAGATTTTTTTAAAAATTTTCCATGTGCAGACTTTTCGACCTCTATTACTTTATTATATGTAATGATAATATCATCTTTGATTATGCTCATAATACGATTTCAAATTTTGAAGTCCGCGCCTGCAGTACAACAGCTGGCGCCTACTAATTTTCTAATGCGCAAGTTCAAATTTTAATCTCTTAATTTACATTTCGTGGTTGTAAATTTGCCGTATTTGGTATATTTATGGCTTATCCACTCTTATAAAAATCAATGGGTCCAGTGGTGTAGATGGTTAGCCTTTGATACGGCGTGCCGGGTTCGATTCCCGTGGATGTTTTTAAAAATTTTTTTTAAGGTTATGTTTGCAAAAAATTTTTTTCATCATTCTGGGTATGCCTTGGGTTAGTTTTAGTTACTTCCTGTTCGTTGGGTACACGTAGTGAGCGAAGCGAGCGGAGGGCCATGCGTGAAGTGAAATGTTAAGACATTCTAAAATAGTAAACAAAGGCGCAAAGCTTCGGGGCGATATTGAAGGGGTGTACTAAGGAGCGCTAGAGGCTAGAGGAGCCCTCGTTAGGGTGTACGCACAGCCTTGTCAAAAATAACACATTGCTGCACGTGCATCACAATGTTTGCATAAACCAACGCCACTAGGTGGAGTTGCACAAACACATTTCTGACAAATATATGTTTTTATGGTCCATGGGGTTCCTCTCAGTGGACCTCGTGGCTCAGTTGTTAAATGTTGCATTTCTGATACGGCGGTCCGGGTTCGATTTCAGTGACAAGACATGCTTTTTTTAAGGTTATGTTTGTAAAACAGTTTTTTTTTATTTTGGGCATGCCCTGAGTTAGTTTTGTTGCATGAAGTGAAAAAAAATACAACAATAACATTATGATGCGCGCGAAGGCTGATAGTATAATGGATTATAAATTAACAACGATTAAAATAAATAGGTCGCTAGCAGTGTTGCCAAGTGTCATTTTTCTTAAGTATTTCCCAGACTACCAAAAAAATACAAGTTGCGTGCCAATCCCATAAATTAACGATTGGTTTTTCAAACCGTTACAAAGTTATTACCACTACGCATGATACAAAGAAATCAAGATATAATATTGCGCATGTAGGGGCGGATCCAAGATTCAGCGCGCACGTCATGTGGATCGTTATTTCGCGGGCACTAAACGCCATTCGTTTTGTGTTAGTTTTGTAATCAAATTAACTTTGAAAATGCGTTGTGCATGGGTGCCACACAGATTATCAGTCTAAAAGCTTAACCTTCGATTTAATATTTTTTCGGTTTTCCAACGACGAAAATCTTAGGAATCATTGATCATTTGTCCAAAGGTGGCTGGGATAAACCATGCGACGTAATGATGCAGCACATGGAAAAATTAGAAACAATTTTTAATGATGCAAATTCTGGTAATTTGCGTATTTGCAAAGGACATCTGATTCATTTAATTAATTGTATTTCAAATATTGATTGTAGCCTGAAAATTCGGCCATTATTTTTTAGATCGCTACAGTTTTTCCGCACGCGGAATTTTAATAAAACGCTCCAAGATATGGATTTGTCAAGAAAAGAAGAAAATGCCCAAAAACAGTTCAATAATTTAAATTATATACTTTTTTGTGACGCTATTTTACTTTTTATTAATTTGTTTATTAATAACTTGTATCTATTTGTGTGGTGTGTATTTATGTATGTTTTTCTGTCTATACCATGTAACCACAAAATAAATAAAATTATTATTAAAGATAAAACATATAGGATTCTACGAATAACAAGGTGATGAAGCTTGACTTCTGCCATGGTAGTGTTGATGTTCGATATGATGGAGAGAGCCTTGCCTTGGGGGACGTCTAATAGAGTACGATGGAAACATATTGGCGAGCATGTTTTCATTTTCCTTGGCTGTACTGTAGTCGCCGTGATGCCACGTTCGTCTGTCACAGGTGGGAGAGACGATTTTGTCAAGTTATTACTGACTGCCTTTGCTACCGACCAGAAATTCCTGGAGCCACTGTGCCATTGCAAAAGTTTATTCCTGATCCTTATTGATTGTGTTTGTCCTTAGTTTCGTCGATCACATGTTTGCATTCGTTTCTCGCTTCGACAAAATAACAAAATTATTTTGCTGCCAGTACTTGTAGGCTTGCTGTTTCCTACCTACAGCTCTTTCGCATCTTCTGTCGAACCAGGCCTTTCCTGGTTCTTTGACGGTAACTTAATGGAATTTGGGATGTATGCTTTCATTCCTGAGGAGATTACTTGCGTAATCTCTTCGCAGCAGGCTGACGGGTCGTTAGTGCCAAAGCAGACGTCGAGCCAAGGAAAATCTAGGTAGAACTCCCTTAGATCGTCCCAGTTTGCAGAATTGTAATGCCAGATTTTGCGAGGCAATGGTGGATCCTTCTGTAGAAGTGGCAATTCACAAACCGTTGTGATAAGTTTTAAAAAATAGATTATTAGAAGAAGAAGAAGCAGCAAGGAACCAGGAGTATCATGATGAAAGAATTAAAAGAGAACAAGAACTATGTGTACTAAAATAAAAAACCTTATTTTGCAAAATGAACGATTAGAGCTAGAAATTCAACTTAAAAAAAAACAATTAGCTACTCCATAATTAAAATTGATGTGTAAATAAAAAATATTCTACAAATATATGTGCTTTATTGAATTGTCATCCTAGTTTACATTTGGTTCTTCATATTGCTAGCATAAAAAAATGGATAGGGCTGTCTCCTATAAAGTGTTGAAATTATCCATGTTTAACAAATTTTAATTAAAAAGCTTTTTTTTTTTCAAATTAATACCTAATTTATTTCTATGATAGTATCAAAATATAAAATTTACAGGATATTAATTGAGAGTGTAGGCTATATCCTTATGTTTTATCATGTCCAGATTTTTTTTAACACCACAACAAAAGTTGAAATTTTAAACTGACCTAATAAAATAAATTTTGAATTTAAATTTTATTCAATACCTAGTCAATGAGCAGAGCCCATTTACAGTGGGACATATAGTAATCCTAAAATATAAAACTGATAACTAAAAAGGCCTAAAACTACAATAAAATAACAGCAAAAAATGACATGAAACTGAGAAGAACTGAAATACACAATAAGTACTATGACATAAAGCGGTCAACATAGAAACAAAAAAAATTATAAAAAAACAACACTTGCCTAGTAAAAAAACATGTATATCAATGATTATTTCCATACAGCAAATTAATAAAATATATGAGAAACTCTTCTTTGAAATTATGTTCCTACCGGTGAGCATTCCCTATATCATTGTTTTCAAATGCTTCATGTTATGTTTGCATCAATAATAGGGTGTGGGTCGTTCATATTAATTGCCATATTATAAAGCACCCTATAATAACAGTCTTTGCAGTGTCAAGTGACAACCTAGGGGAAAACGAAAACACCAAATACTTAGTCTTTCAATTGGGTTTCGACTTCTAATTTGAGGTTTATTAAAAACTTGTTCGATCTCAATTCTTGGATTGAGAATAGGTGTTATCAAATATTTTTTTAAAGCATATCCTGAATCTCCAAGCATTATTAAATTTCCAAACTCATTACTAACAAATCATGTTTTTACTGAACTAATATTGAATATTGTTTGATCATGGATCGAACCAGGCCATCCAGCTACAATATCCTGTGTGTAAATTAGCATCACCTACCACTTGCACATTTAGTGAAATATATCCTTTTCTAGACCTAAAATACTCAGCATTGGCACTGCCTAAAAGTAATTTAGAAATATGTAAGACACTGATTTAAATTATGCATTTATTACCTGGTGAAATAATTTTTATGAGTATAATCATTTTATAATGACCCATATTACACGAGAAAATCTTGCAAGAGTATAAAATTCCCTTTTCACTTCATAAATTTCCTGTTGTGTATTTGTCATACTTATGTGCTCTGGTGCTAATGATGCAAATTATTCTCTTTACAATTTGGCATGCTGTAGATTTATGAATCCCGGCAAAATTCTCAACCATTTGTAACATACATCCTGTAGCACAAAAGCAAGGTACCAGAAGGATCTGCTGCGTTGCTGTTGCATGATTTCTGGAAAAAAATAGTACCTATTTTATTACACTTAAATTTTGATTTCATGATTATATTTACCTTTCAGTTTTTGGTGCGATAAGTATCGTTAAAAACCTTTGTGCAAACACCTCAACTGTTTCTTTGGTAAGACCAAATCTTATTCTAAATTCTTCATCACTACCTACAGACTTTACAATTAGTGTAAAGTGGTCTAATCGTAATCTAAAATTTCGAGGGACCCTCAGTCTGATTCCTTGATTTTCGTTTTCGGAATCTGACGAATTGTCACTGCAATCTTCCCAGAGTAATTTATTTCTTACAA
>MU189834.1:12723-28547 GCA_016904865.1 Pissodes strobi | reverse complement strand
CACAGGTCAATTTATTGAGTTTATTTTTTTAAATTGTTTATTTGTTTCTTTAGAGGTTTAATCTTTATTAAAGGTATTTTATTTAAGGCGTTCTGTGATTATCTTTTACTTAGTCAGAACTTAAATTAGGTTTTAGTTAGGAATATTTAGAAAAAAAGAGCTAGGCAGTATTAATGATTTAGATCTTCAGATTAAGGGTTAATGACCTTATAATTTGGGTGATACTTATTTTAAAGAGTCTTATTATTAGTTTAATTGCGATACAATGATTTTAATTAGGATTCAGACCTAATTAATTTTCGATTGTGTAGGTTATGTCTGAGAATATATTTAATATTTAAATAAATACCTTAATTAGGATCTTTTATGTTTATTTTGGTATGCTGAGGTCAAGGTCAAGTTGAGTATATGCAATTTCTTTTCGGGTTTCTCAATATTCTTAGAAAGGGTATTTTTCTAAATTTTACTACCCTAATTTCAATGCTTAAGTAGTATATTATGCAACAAGTGCTGAAAATAAGACTTTTCACACGAATGAGACAGTTTGGTGATGAGTGTGAAAAGTCTTTTCAGCACGTGTAGCACACTATACTTTTTCTACGACTGCTATATACAGGGTGCCCCACTGGGAGTGTGGTAGAAAATTACATGTTATATGGAAACTTTTTTATTATTGATTTATCCGAAAATTTTATTCCTAATGAAAGAAGCTACGTGAGTAAGAGATTCTCGCTAAACTATAACTAGGGGCACAGTCCTAAAATGGGGCGACCGATGTGGGGTCCCTATTTTCCAAATATTTTTAAAAAGAGGCTCCGGGGGCGAAGCCCTAAAATGAGGCCCCAGGGGGGCGAAACCCTAGAATGTGGCCTATGGTCCCTTTTTTACAGATTTATGAATGGAACCCCCGGGGGCGAAGCCCTAAAATTGGGCCCCAAGCCTTAAAAGGGGGCCCCTGTTATAAGAGTCCCATTTTCTACAGTTTTGCAAAAGTGGGCTCTTGGTGGGGTGAAGCCCTAAAATGAGGCCCCCTTTTTTAGAGATCTGGGAATAGGACCTCTGAGGGCGAACCTCTAAAACTAAGACGAGGCCCTTTAATCTAAGTACCCGAATAAGCGTGTGAAAAGTATACTTTGCACACGCCGTGTGCAAATTATACTTTTCACACGAAGTTTGAAATGTCCAGTTTTCAAGAGCAGTTGTTAGTGCGTTTTTGTCTATTTTCAGAGCAGTCTTAGATAAAATTATTGATATAGTCGTAACAGAGAATTTAGTGGCGCGTCCGCCAAACTGTCTACTCTACAGGGCGGTTGTTATATAATTAACTATTCACGTTACAATACACGTTAACCCAAACTAATCCAAATTAACCCAAGCTAATAGAATAACCCAATCACTAAAAAAAGCGCACTTACGCGCACTTTCCTTTTCCATTGAAATGTATAATTTCCCGAAGATTGGTCACCGTCTCTTACTTACCAACGCCAGGTAAATTATACATTCATGCAAACGGAGTACCGTAGATACGGTATAAATAAGTATACGGTAGGTTCACTGAAGACAAATTTCCAATTTCACCGACAGCTTTTGGAGACGGGGCTATTCCGGATCAATCTGGTTCGTGGCCCACGATGGCCATGCTACGAGGGACAGAGAGTGTGCAAACACCCTGAGATTGTTGTACTGTCACGTCGCGTTGTCTAAAGATACTATACCTGCACGGACAGGCACGGACCAGTCCAGTAAAATCTGCCCGTTAAGGCGACCGTGTTATTTAATAGAGTAGCGCACAGTAGACCAGCACCAGCACGTACCGTGACCAGCAACGACCGTCAGAGTAGGTCGTGTCGGTCTAGGACAAATATGACCGGCAATATCTATGCCTGATCGTGCTGGTCCGACCTAATGTGCGCACCGGCACCTTCACAGACCTGCAAATATTGAGTGACATGCCACTTGGTTCGGTTTGGTTTATTTTAATTTCAAACGTTCAAATCGCTTATGATTGCGTTTAAATATGAATGGAGAAAAGCTTATTCTACTGGTACAAAAGTATGCAGAGCTGTGAGATACGAGCCACGCATTTTATAGAGACCAGGAAAGAAAATATGCAATATGGGAGGAGATAGCAAAAAATAACTTCGTAAATAAAACAGGTAATTAAATGTTATTATTGTTTCTGTGGCGTGTTGCTATTTTATATTATGTAGACAACTCTGTTATACTTATTAATTATAATTTAATTGAACATAAAAAATTATAAAAATCAACGTAAATTGTAAAATCTAAACGGCTTAACTTAGAATAACGGCCACTTTTTCTGAGTTTGTATATTACGACTTAACTTATAATGTGATTTGATTGTATCCGTTATTACTCGCGGCATCCTCTTCTTACTATGTCTATTTGCCAAGGTACTGCTCCATTTTCGGACATAAAATACTGTGCAAATTTGTCTCTAATTTCATAGTTCTAGTTGTAGAATTTCCCCCGCTTTTATTAATGTTTTGTAAACTCGGCATTGATGGCGTGGTGATTTCCTCCTCCTCTGAAGTCCAATAGGAAGTATCAGTGCGCAAAAAGTTGTGAAGGCAACATGTCGCGGCAACAACAATTTCCAGGTGTTCTGGAAAAATTTGTAATTTTCTTTGATACAATCGGAATCTTTTGGCCAAAATACCAAAACAATTCTCCACGATTCTTCTAGCTCTGCTATGGCGATAATTATACACTTGTTTTGCTAAGCTGTATTTCACTTGATTCCTAGGGAAAGGTCGCATAAGGGGTTCTTGGAGGAATCTTTCATCTCCAATAATAACATGTGGTACAACCTGGAAAAGGTTTGTCACCAGGGAAATTTACCTTACCGGTTGCCATTTTTTTCCCTAGAGGGGAATTCGCGAAAATACCGGCATCACTGTCTTTTTCATAACCACCTACGCTAATGCTGATGAATGTATAATCAGCATCAACTAATGCCATCAAAACGACACTGAATGTCTGCTTATAATTAAAAAATAAGGACCCAGACTTTGGAGGTTTGTCTGTCACGACGTGTTTGCCATCAAGAGCGCCACAGCAATTGAGATAGTTCCACCGTATTCTGAAATTGTTTTCAATATTTTCCCATTGTTCTTTGGACGGCTCCGGCATTACAACTGGAATTAAATCTTCCCAGATAGGATTACAAGTAGAGTATACTATTTTTCTTACAGTTGATTCCCCTGGGCGGTAGCTGGATGATATTGTTTTAAAGCTGTTTCCATGCAGTTGCGAAGAACCTGAAAATGGAAATAGAACAGATAATCATCAATATTTTTATACCAAATACTGCTATTCATGCATGCAATGATGAGTGGAGATTCCAAAAGCTTTATGCGCCAACTTTCTTAAATTAGAATTTTTTACTTCAATAAGTTTTATACAGGGTGTAAATAAATAAGTTGCGAAAGAAACAGACGGTGATTCTTTGAGTGTTTCTAGACGCAAAGTTCAGATAAAGATACATTCGCAAATGCTTCATTTTTAAGATACAGAGTGTCAAACTTTAAAAAAAAATCGTTTTTTCGTAAATCTAAAATATCCTACTTGCAAAGTTACCAATTGTTTTTGTTACAGGCGACGATTGTAAAAAGAAATGGTTTACATTAAGAGATGATTACAGGCGAAGCTTAAACAAAAGGAAAATGGTCACTGGACAAGCGAGTAAAAAAATAAAGCCGTACAGGTTCGAACAGCAAATGCAGTTTCTTCGTCCGTGTTTCGAAGAATGGTCACAGTTGACAAACCTTGATAGCCCATCTGAAAGTGATAACAACCAGGATGAAGAGGAGACATTTACTGAGGACTCGGCAACTGAAACTAGAGACACATTAAGTTCTTCGGTAGCATCGCAACCTGTTCCGTCCCCATCTGCATCTGTACACTCATCGAAGAGCAGTACACCATCTCTTAGGAAAAAAAACCAAACAAACGTCCGTCCGTGCTGCTGAAGTACTACAATAATATTTGAACAAAAAAACTCCATCGACCCAAGAAGACCATTTGTCCACATTTTTTCGGTCCATGGAACATGGAACGTTAGAACGTTTCCTCATTCCTTGCAAATTGAGGCAAAACAAAAAATATTCGAAATAGTCACTAAATTGGAGCAATGGGCTGCATTATCTGCCACTCCATCGCAGGGACAACACTCACCTTTTCTTCAGGATACCCTTCCTCAGAATAACAACAAGATCTCCGCATCTTATACGCTCTCTCAAGCCTACCGCCAACCACAACATAGTCAATTTTATGAAGACGATTCTTATCACGGCAACTATGGTCACTTCACGCCAACTATAGAATACCCGGAACAGCAGCATAGTCAACACCAAAATATATTCGGCGGCCCTCATCCCAGCAGTCACTTTACGCCAACAATGGGATACCCGGAACAACAGCACAGTCAACAGAAAAACACACTCCGTAACTCGGATCCCGTGAGTTTGGCCAATTTAGGATCCCTATATCAAGAAAGTGAATCTAAATGATTATTGTCTTTATTAGTTTTGTATTATATTATGTAATTAATGTAACATCTCTCTTTCATAACCGAGGAAAGCTAACGCCTCGTCCGGAAACAGCAATGATTCGTCCTGAAAAACTCCATTTTAGGTACTTGTAACAAAAATAACTATTTTATTACTTAGTTCATTGCAGCTCTAAAATTATTTTGAGAAATAACAATGTGTTCGCAATATTCCTAAAAGTATGTACTTATTAAAAAAAATTAAACACTCGAGAAAAAAAGGATAGTGGGCAAAGTTGTACTGGTAAAGGTCAACTTTGTCCGGCCGTAAATAGTATATTATTTTATATGGAGGTAAAGTGATACTTTTCATGGCGCGCTCGTGTTTAACAGCTGAACGGAGTGAGGCTGGTAATAGAGAGCAAGCCATGAAAAGTAACTTTTCCTCCAAATAAAGTATGCTGTTTTTTCTTCAAATATCGACAAATTAATGCAAAAACATCTCTTTTTAATAGTAATAATATCTAATTATTATTAAAGATAAGTGGATTCGCAAGTCGGCTTAAACCGGTGTCGGTGAATAGGCACTGGTTGTTGCTATAGTAATGTAACATAAAGCTGTCAGTGGACACTGTCAACAATAATTATTTTTTTAAGATTGCGTCTCCGATTGCGTTTTAATTCCGTATTGATAAGCAGTTATTGAGTAAGTTCGATTAAATAATAACCAATTTGTTCCTAAATTAGTGATTTTTAGAAATGCAGTCACAAATTGAGTGATAAATACAAATTGTAGTTTAATAAATCTTGAGTTGTTGACGCTTATTTTGTTGTCTGTTTGTATTGTATCTATGTTGCTATGACAACACTTTTACCTCCGCCGGCGGAAAAGTGAAAAGTAAAGCTCCGGCGGAGGAAAAACGAAACTTCACGGCCGCCTACACAGTCGAGTAATGACGGATTTACTGACGTTTGAAGAAAAAAGTATATTTCACGGCTAATTTGAAGCTCAATAGGACTACCTTGCCGACGTTTTATGTTTTAAAAAAGCATCTTTTATTAGAAAAAAAAAGCCTTAAAAACAATACACAAAATATTTTTTTCAAGTCCTACTTAGAAACTTGAAACTTCTTATGAACTAAGGCAATCTAGTTATCTTAAGTATATAACAGCCTTTAAAATTTAGAAACTATTCTAGCCTCCAAAAATAGCCTTATAAAAAATAAACGAAATAATGAAAGGTTAAAGACACACAGATTCCCCTGAAAAGAGTAACATCCTCTTCGGCTTATAGTCGGTTTTGACAAAATTTCCATAATGTCGACGAAACTAATGTCTGATATAATATCATCTATTGTTGGAAAATAATAACCTTTCATACTTTTCCTAAGAAACTTAGTTGTGTAATGTAATCTCAGATATTTCAATAACAATCTCAATAAAATGTCTCATGGTCTTCTTTGTTGAAAATTGAACCACAATTGAACCACTTCTTCATGGATGTATGCTCTCTTTAACCTTTGTGCTAGGTCTTCCATCTCTGAAGCAAACCTGGATTTGTCTTTATTGCCTTGTTTGAGGCTGAACAGCTTTGCACTGGTTGTTTGCGAGCTTTCGATCCTTATTCCTGCTCTAAGTTTGTCTTTTATTGAAGTTAGAGTGTCGCTTGCTTCTATCAGGTCTCTGGCCTTTCCAATTAATCTTGTCTTTACGTAGGCTACCGCATTGGCTTCGTGGTTTTCTGAGTTCACCTGTAGAAGTGTAAGAGCGTCAATCACGGTCTGTAATTTATCGGGTGCGCCATCGAATGCCAAATTGAAAAATTGGACGTTTGTCATAGCCATTTTAAAATCTGTTTGCGTATCTTCCTCTGATTCGGTTCCTTCTATGTCTTCTTCCAACACTTCAGGGTCAATATATTCGACACACGAAGTAGGAATCTTATACAGGACTTTCAACACTTGATAAGCTCGTACTGTTTTGTCTCTTATTGAAGTAAAGAGTTTTTTAACGGTAAGTATTTGTTCATCGCTTAGAGTTTTGTAAACTGACCGAACGACTTTGATAAATTTATTGTATAAGTTTAGTAAATTATCACAAATTTATTTTTTAACGTTTTCCGCCTTTGGCGCCTATTTTTTAAGAATTCGCTTTGCTTCGTTATTAATAGTAAATTTTATGTCCTGTAGCCTGGACAAGGTCTTTTCCCACTCGTTCATAAAATAGATTCGCTTTTTGCTAGTACTGTGGGGATACGATGACTTATTACATAAAATAGTAAAGTATGCAAGATACTGTGCAAAAAAAAATAGAGCGAAAGTAAACTTAAAATTATGTAGAACTATTAAAAATAAGATTGATAAAATATATCATATGGATCCCCCAATAAATAGTCGTAATGAAAATAAAGCGTAATAATAATAAGTATCGGTGAAAAAATAACGGTAATAATACATTGGTACGAGTAATATAGCCTATAGATATAGTACGAATAATCCTAATAGTAAAAAAAAATAGTAATAATGATAATATGCTGTAAAATCGTGAAATTTAAAAGTTCGCTTTGTTCATTGGTCACGTAATCACTTAATTTTACGAAAATTGTCTTACTTATCCGCAACTGTGGTCCTATGAGCTGCTAAACATCGGCTGCCTGCGCCCTGATGACCATGCTTCTGGTTAACTGCCGTTTCACTCCCTTCCGGTAAGCGGCTCTTAGTTTTAGAAATAGTACGGCTATAGCTGCTGCCACTAAAATGTATATTGCTATTCTCATGTCCGTTGGCATCCTGATTTCCTCTTGCTCCACTATGAAGTTGGAGTTTACCACACCAGAGTCGGTGATCTCCGATTGCTTGGAGTTGGTCGTACCCACCGAAGCACATAACACTCAAAACTCACGGCACACGTTGCGAATGGCAGGGTCGCCATGTAGAACTCTTTTACTCATTTGAATAATACTCCAGGTAATATTTGAGTTCTGTATTCACATTAATTATTACTTATAATTCTTGCTATGATTATCATTATATTATGTTGTATAATACGGCTTATACTAACTAATATCGATTGTTCCTCAGTCTTTTAATCTCCTATATATATCGAGTTGATGTAGGTTCAAGACTTGTATATATTATTATAATAACAGTGCAAGGTCGTCAAGGTTAGGTCATCCTTGCTGTCGGCGTTTGATAGCGCGTTCGTTGAATTGAAACAATAATATTACATGTACCAGATAATATAAATAACCTTCGCTTAATCCTCGACCCGGACGGATTACCTTCACTGGTTTAATTTCTGAAATACGGAGTGTTTTCTTGATACCCTACAGAAGGAACCTACTTTCAAATTATTTGGGTCTAACTCTAAATTTATATTTTAATTTTTTTTGTAAAGCTGTAGTTACGTTTGTGTCGCTAATTTAATCGGTCTCAATGTCATTCCCCTCCATGTCACTCATCTCAACGTCATTTTTTTCTTCATCAGAAATTTGTTCAGGAGTTTTCTGTCTGTCTAGTCAGCCCTTGATAGGTTAATTTACTGTAGAGTGTATAGTAGGGCATTTTCTAGACATGTAGAGTAAGTAGCCTTTGAAGGGTTTCAAAGGGAGTAGTTGAGTCAAACAGCTTTAGGTTTGTACTGATTTTATTTAACAATTTGATTCGTATTTATACAAAAAGTTCCTAATCTAAATACTATAAACATATGTACATGTATATAAAAATTATGATGTTATGTTATTATTTAATTGTTAACCCGCTGACCTGCTTGTTGTGTAATTTGCTGCAGTGCATTTTTCTGGATCGACGCACAGCTAGAATGCGGTCTCAGCAGACTTAATACGTCATGCTTGTTTGAAATGATTAACTTTATTTTCGTTGGAGAATAATTATACAGGGCGGCAAGAAATGGGTAATGGAGATTAGACATTCTGGCGGCCGGGACTGTGATGGTTCCCAGTAGCTAGTCTTCTCCAAACAGTTCTATATACCTCTGCTCTAATCGTATCAGGAAACCGTCACCTTGTCCCTTAACTGAAGGTGTGGTTTTTTTCTCTACATTCGGACTGCTTTTGCTCGAACTCAACTTCCTACTCGGGCATGGTTGGTGTGATTGGTACTCCTGATGGGTGTGTTTGGACTGTGATTCCGTCGGAGCGGCAAAACAGTACTTGCATTTGCTGTTTCAGAATTCGCCGCTGGTGTCGCTGACGCTTGTTCCACTTCCATTGATGATGTAGCTTGACCCAGCAAGTTCGTGTAGATTCGAGGATGCTGCTGATGGGTAAAATAGAGGTTGTTACTGATCTTGGTGGCGGTTGGCTGGATCGTTGTAGATGTGGAAGGTGTCTAATTCTATACCCCGATCAACCTCTTCTCTATTTCGAGTAATGACTTGTGGTGATATTTTTGTCTTTTGTAATACCATAGTCCACTGATAATTGCAGCTAGTACTACTATTGCAGAAATCGTGGTGCTGCTAATTACTGTATTATTGAGTGAACTCCATTTGGTCTCTGTCAGTTCATGGTCGATTTTTACTTCTTCCTCCATGAGGGTGTCCTGGCTTCCAGAAGCAGTGATTACTGGTTCTTTATCTGAGCTTAAATGGATTTTAGCAGAGCGAGGTAATGTAGTTAGGTTGATCCTGACAGGTTTAAATATAGTTTTACGTACTGATATAGTTTCGCTTCTTTTTGGAGTTAATATGTTTTTGCTCGTTTTTACAAAACAGTTTTGGGAAATCTCAATAATTCCTGTATATTTTAATGTGATTTCATCTCTTATTCCATCGCAAATAATTTAATCCTTCCTTTTGATGGTGAGATAAATAACCAAGCATTGGGTAATATAAGTTGCTTCCAAATCAGGGATTGCAGCTGGTTTTCTTGAGTGTCGCATGTTGTGTTTTCTGTTCGTTGATATATTTCATCAATCACACAATGCGGACTATTCTTGATGCTTCGTGTTGTTACTGGAGCACAAACATAGACATCGTGGTCTATCGTGATGCAGTCATGGAAATCTTGTTCGCTGATTTCAAAATAGAGCTGTCTGTTGTAGTTTACAGCAAGTTTGTTGTTAGGTACCTCCAAATACTGGATTTTGGCGTGATTTTTAGAGAGATGGGTGTTGCTTTTATGATTAGGAAGTCGTCAACTTCTGTTATAAGGAAGTACCCAAACACATGTATATCTGTTTTGGTGTGAGGGATTCTCGTCGTTATGAGTGGAAATGTCACAATTTGTAAGTTTGACGGTAACTTTCTGGATACCTCGGCAATTGCTTGCTCAATCTCGACTGGTGATATCAGTTCCAACAGGTGGCTTCGGTGATAGTGCACATCTAGCAATCGCTAATGATATTCCATTATGCTATCAATATAATTGGATACCATTTGATAACTGCTGGAGGTGGATATTTAGGAGGTTTTTATCTACTGCTTGATACCAATGGCTCATTTCTCTTATTGCCTCGGTTGTCTCGCTTATCTTTTCCTGGAATCGTCGGAGTTGGTTGTTGATTCTTGTTTCTGTGTTGTTGAACTTAGTTAGCGCGTGGAGCATAAACTTTGTTTGATGGCTGGATGCCTTAATTAGCTCTTTTTGATTCTGTTCCAACTTGCCTATATCCAGGTAGACTTCATCGTTTACTCGGAAGAGGGAGGTGACTAACTTCCCAACTATACCTCGCTTCTGCTTCTTGGAACTTATGTCTTCCATTCCTTTGTCCATCCATTCTATTTGACTTTGCTTTTCTCGTAGCTGGTGAATTAGCGAAGAACATTGTGTGTTTGCAGCTAATTCCTTGGCACTCCCACAAAGGGAATTTAACTGGCGTATCGAATCGTTTATATTTTTCGTATCGTTGCCTAGTTGATATTTATCAAACTTCACTTCTAGTCTAAACGTTCCTCTGTCTATTTTGGCATGACCAACCTCTTCTATATACAACCCTGGAGGTGGGTAATGTACCATATATTTTTGTGCCGTGGACTATTGTAGTGTTAAAAGGAAAATTATTGCTATGGTTACAGTTCTCCATAGGTTGGTACCTCTGTTTCTTGTATGCTCTCTGGTCGGTTCTGGCTGCGTGGGTATGTGTATTAGCTTGTGTATAGGACGTTTAGTCACATTTCCTCCTGGCTTCTGGATAGATACTACCCGTACTACTTTGTCTTCAGATGGATGCACGTCAATTATTCTTGCCAGAGGCCATTTGCTTGGGTTGATGTCTTGATCTTTCACTAGTACTACTTCTCCGACCCCAGGTGTTTTGTTTAACGTCGTCCATTTGTACCTCTGCTGTAGTTGGTTTAAGTAGTCTGATGACCATCTTTTTCATAGATCTACTTTGATTTTCTGCACCAATTTCCATCTTTCATTTAAATTGGAATTAATTGTTGTGTTTATAGGATCTGGAAACTCTACCATGGGTCTGCCAAACAGAAAATGTCCTGGTGTCAGCACTGGATCACTTGGATCGTTACTTAGAGTACATAGTGGCCGAGAATTTAGACAAGCTTCTATTTGGTGCATAAGCGTTGTCATTTCTTCATATGTTAGGCAGGTCTCGCCGATCACCCTCTTCATATGATACTTCATAGATTTGACTCCAGCTTCCCATAGGCCTCCAAGGTGAGGCGATGCGGGGGGTATGAAATGCCACTGTGTTCCTATATTTACTAATTTGTCTTCTATGCTGGAGGTCTTGATCATATCTTGTACTTCCTTATGAAGAATCTTACTGGCCCCCACGAAATTTGTGCCATTGTCACTGTAGATATGTGCACATTGTCCTCGTCTTGCAATGAATCGTCGAAAAACTGACCACTTCTATGTGAATTGCTTTGGTGGCAAAACATACAAATATTGCTACGTATCCTTTGTATGCCTTATAACCTCTCCCTTTAGTGGTCTTAATTTGAACTGGACCTGAATAATCCACACCGGAATGTGCAAATGGGAGAGAGGGGGTTATTCTGGCAGAGGGAAGGTTTCCCATTAATTGTTCTGTAGTTTCTGCTTTGTAGCGGATAGATTTGACACATTTTCCTATTGATGATTTGACAGCTCGCTTCGCATTGACGATCCAGAATTGCTTTCGTGTCTGTGCCAATGTTGTTTGGTTCCCTCCGTGGAGAGTTCTGTCGTGTGCGTCGGTTATGACTAGCTTGGTCAAGTGACAGTTGTATGGCAGTATCATGGGGTGTTTTCTTCCGTATGGCAATTGTGACTTCTCGAGTCGTCCTCCAACTCGTAGTGTGCCTTTGTTATCCAGGAACGGGTTGAGACTCAAAATTTTGCTTGTTTTCTTGATACCGTTTTGTTTTTGCAGCGCCTTAATTTCTTCGGAGTAGTATCTCCGTTGTATGTTTCTCACGATCTGTTCTAGTGTGTCTTGGAGTTCTGGTACTGACAGCTTGTTTGTATTCTTTGTTATCCAGGAACGGGTTGAGACTCAAGATTAATCTTGAGCAGTGCAATCATGGAATCTGTCCAAGCATAAACAGCCGTCTGGCTGCACGGCAATGCTTCTAGTGTTTGTTTCATTATTTTAGCTAATAATAATGCTGAACATAGTTCTAGTCTCGGTAATGTTGCTTTTATTTTTATTGGTGCTACTTTTAACTTGGCCATTAGCAGCGTTATCTGGAAACCTTGATTGTTTTCTCTTGGTACTTTTATATAGATTACTGCTCCATATGCCTTCTCAGATGCGTCACAGAATCCATGTAGCTCTACATTACTACTTGAGGTTTGCTTTGTCCAACGTGGTATTGAAATGTTTTCTACATTTTTCAAGTCTTCTTCAAATACTTTCCATTTTGATTGGATTTTTTCCGGAACTTCGTCGTCCCATTTTAATTTCTGCAGCCAAAGATCTTGTATTAAGAGTTTCGACTTTATTACTACTGGAGCGAGCCACCCCAGTGGATCAAATAGCTTTGATACTTCTGAAAGGATTGTCCTTTTGGTTACTTTGGTGGTTGTGGAAACACTTGCTTTGAACCTAAACGTGTCATTATGTGGTGCCTAGTGTATCCCAAGTGATTTTCGGATGTTGTCTTCCGTTATCTCGAGGTCTTGTTTAGGCTAGTTTCAATTGATTCCATTATTTCACTGCTGTTACTTGTCCATTTTCGTAGTGTAAAACCTCCTGATTTGAATATGTTAATTAATTCTGTTTTGAGATTTTCCGTCTCTCTAATTGTGTCTGCGCCTGTTCATCGACGTAAAAGTCTTGCATTGTGACTGCAGCTGCTTTTGGGTATCTAGTCTTTTCATCATCGGCTAGCCGCTGAATCGTTTTTATTGCTAGGTATGGAGCCGATGTTGTTCCATAAGTGACTGTTTTTAGAGTATATTCTTCTATTGGACGAGCTGGATCAGTTCTCCATAAAATTCTTTGATATCGTTGGTCTTCAGGATGAATTTTTATCTGGCGGTACATTTTCTCTATGTCTGCTGCTATTGCTATTTTGTGAAATCTCCATCGCAGTAGAATGTCTGATAGTTCTGGCTGAAGTCTGGGTCCAGTATACATAGTTTCATTTAGACTTAGTCCATTTAACGTTTTTGATGATGCGTCAAACACCACCCTTAATTTTGTTGTTGTATTTGATTCCTTTATGACTGGCTGATGGGGAATATAGTATTTTGCTATTTTGTCATGACTTTGAACTTCTTCCATATGTCCCATTGCATGAATTGTTTGTATTCTGGGCTTAAATTTTCTTTTCTACTGAATCGTTTTTCTAGCTGAATCAATCTAGCTGCTGCTCGATTTTTTGATCTTCCTACTTTGCCTTCCAGTTCATTGAATGGTATTCTGACGGTGTAGGTGCCATCAGCATTTCTGACTGTGTTGCTTTCATAATGTTCTTCACAAAATTGCTCTGCTTCTGTAAGCTGTCTTTGTTCTAACACTTCTTCAATTTCCCAGAATTTCGTGAGTTGCTGATCTTCTTCTATTAGACTTGTTAATCCGTGTATCTCCAATTTGTTCCCGCTAGTGTTGTTTATCGCCCCAGACAAGATCCATCCTAGCTCTGTGTTTTGCCGAAGAATGCCATCTTCTGTCTTCTTGATTCCTTCTAGTATGATCTCTCCATACTCCTTAGCTCCTAGGATGATGTCAATAGGACCAGGCTGGGAGAGTGTTGGATCGGCCAGAATTTCGTTTTTCCATTGTTCAGTTTTCATTTGGAGTGGCTTCATCGGTAAGGAGTGTGTTAGCTTTGGTAACACTAAGCATGAGACCTGGAATGCAAAGTTGCTTGTGAACCGAGGTTTGACAACTGCCTCTATCTTCCATTTTGCATTTTGAGGTTCTCCTGCTCCAACTCCCGTTATTTCAGCTTGAATCTTTTGCCTGGGCATGGCTAATAATGTGGCTACTTGCTCTGTGATATAGGTACATTGTGATCCAGTATCCACCCAGATGCGTAGATGCTGATCAGTGCCTTATGCATCTGGCACTCGAACCATTGCTGTTGCTAGTACGACTAAATCGTCTCTTTGAAAGCTGTGGTTAGCTGTATTTTGTCGATGTTGCTGATTTCTGGCCAAGTTTCTGAACGTTGGTCGTTGGGCTGGTTGCTGAGCTTGATCATTTCTTCTAGAGCGAATCTGTTCTTGATGAGGTCTTTCAACATTTAGCAATGTGTGGTGAAATTTTCTGCATGACAGGCACCGATCTTCGGAATGACATCTGAAATGCGAATCGTGCAATAGGCAATTGGCACAAATATTATTCTCATGTACAAATTTTACCCTTCCCTGGGTTGTAATTGCTTGGAACCTTAGACATGCATACAGACGGTGCCGACAGTCTTTGCAGTATGGGCAGGCGATTTGATTATTAGTTTTTGGTGCCCTTTTGTTTTTGTCCTCTTCTGACGTCTCGAGTGAATTGAATCTTCTTAGTATAAATGCCATCAACTCTTCTATTGGTTATATGTCGTGAGGTTTTTCTAGTGACTGTTCATACAATCTATTTGTTTCGGCGTCCCATTTTTTGCTTATGATGCGTCCAATCATTGAGCCCCAGGAGCTGGTATCAATTTGTAAATTGTTTAGTGCTTCGAGACACTCTTGTACTGTGTCGTGTAACTGTTTCAGTTTTACTGCTAATTCGTGCTGGATATTTGGGATGTCAAGAATTTTGTCCATTAGTTTGGTGGCAAGTAAGCGGTCGTTTGTATATCGCTTTTCCAAAATTTTCCAGCTTGCTTCGTAGTTTGCGTCGGAAATCTGAAGAGGCTGTATTAGGCGGCTAGCTTCTCCCCTGACATGTGTCTTTAAGTACTGCATTTTCTCCATGTCCTCGAGTGCAGTATTATCATGGACCACTTTTAAAAATGTATCCCTGAATGTGTTCCAGGCGTTATAGCGGCCTTCGGATATTGGCAGCTTGATTTTTGGTAACTCGATGTTACACACTCTGGTTGTTGCGACGTCATTATCTTTTAGTAAAATGAGTTGTAATTCTTCGTATTTCTTCTCCATCGTTTTGAATTTTAATTTTGACGACGTATGCAGATCATCTTCTTCTAGTTTTTTATACATATTATCAATCGGCTGCCATTTTGCCGTGAGTTTTCCTTCAAGCAGTATTTTGTTTCTTTAGATGCTAAAATCTCTAATTTAACATCGTCAAAAAGTTCTTCTATTTTAGCTAATGATGCGTTTAGTCGTCGAATTTGTTGTTGAATTTGAGTTTTGTCCCAGTTTTCATGAACGGCTCTGAGTGCATCTTCGTATAAGGTATGGAGTTTTTCAATATATTTTTGTTCATAGTAGTTGTGCTCCTGGTATCCGACTTCTTCAATCTTTCTGTGGTTGTCACGTATTTCTTGCCATAATTGATTTATAGCTACTATCAAGAAAAAGTAGCTGTCGCTTTTTCTACTTGAGCTATATTTCTTCATATTGCTTACATAGCGTGATATTTCACTTCCCAGGCTTTCTTGTTGCTTTGTAATTTTGTTTATTTCTTCTACTTTTGCCATGTTTGATTCTTTGGGGGCCACAATCTAAAGCGTTTTTTTTTTGTTTTTGTATATAGTGATTATATTTGGTTGTTTTTGTTTTTTGTAGGTGATTTGGTGTATTTGAATTGTTTTTTGAAATATGTGGGTATGCCGGCCAGCGTTAACTGAACTTCGGTATATTCACAAAATTTCTTTAGATAGTATTTTCCCCGCCAGCGTTAACTGGACAGCTAGATAAACTCTATATGTGTTTATGCTTGGACCGATGCCCAAGTGTATAACCCTCAGAGGGCGCGGAGTGTGCTTGTCTAGACCGGCG
>MU189834.1:0-12713 GCA_016904865.1 Pissodes strobi | reverse complement strand
GGTATATTCACAAAATTTCTTTGGATAGTATTTTCCCCGCCAGCGTTAACTGGACAGCTAGAGAAAATATCTATGGGTGTTGTGACGTGTTTTACTATGTTTGTATTTGTATGTTATGGTAGATTGTGGCAATTTTAATGTGGAGCTGTTGATTACGACTTTCGGTTATTACTGGAGATGTCCTCTTGATGTTACCCTACTCAATTCAGATAACGACACCCTGCAGTTATAACCTTAATTGGTCTTGTTGCTTGACTGTGGCAACAGACGGAGTTTCTTTTGCTCGGATCTGTGTGATTCCGCTGTACTTTTGACAGGACGGGCAGCAATCTTCTTCTGAATGCCCCTTGTGCTTGACTGATAGATTGTTCGGTTCTCAGTAGAGTTGCGCTGTAGTTTCTTTGTTTGGGCCGGTAACAGTCTTCTCTGAATGCCCCGTGTGTTTGCTTGATAGATTCTTGGGATCTCAGTAGAGTTGCTCTGCAGTTTATTTGTTTGGACCGGTGGCAGTCTTCTCTGAACGCCCCGTGTATTTGCTTGATAGATTCTTGGGATCTCAGTAGAGTTCCGCTGCAGTTTCTTTGTTTGAACCGGTGGCAGTCTTCTCTGAACGCCCCGTGTATTTGCTTGATAGATTATTGGGATCTCAGTAGAGTTTCGCTGCAGTTTCTTTGTTTGGACCTGTGGCAGTCTTCTCGGAACGCCCCGTGTATTTGCTTGATTGATTCTTGGGATCTCAATAGAGTTCCGTTGCAGTTTCTTGGTTTGGACCGGTGGCAGTCTTCTCTGAATGCCTCGTGTACTTGCTTGATAGATTATTGGGATCTCAGTAGAGTTCCTCTGTAGTTTCTTGACTGGTTACTTCTCGATGGTACCCTGTATACCGTCTTGCTTGCTCGAAGGACCAAAATGTCTAGTCAGCCCTTGATAGATTAATTTACTGTAGACTGTATAGTAGGGCATTTTCTAGACATGTAGAGTAAGTAGCCTTTGAAGGGTTTCAAAGGGAGTAGTTAAGTCAAACAGCTATAGGTTTGTACTGATTTTATTTAACAATTTGATTCGTATGTATACAAAAAAGTTCTTAATCTAAATACTATAAACATATGTACATGTATATAAAAATGATGATATTATGTTATTATTTAATTATTAACCCGGTGACCTGCTTGTTATGTAATTTGCTCCAGTGCATTTTTCTGGGTCGACGCACAGCTAGAATGCGGTTTCAGCAGACTTAATACGTCATGCTTGTTTGAAATGATTAACTTTATTTTCGTTGGAGAATTACAGGGCGGCAAGAAATGGCTAATGGAGATTAGACACTGTCTAAAATTTTCTTTTTCAGAAGAGGCTTCGCAACGGGTAGATTCTTCATTTAATTCCTCAAATTGAACGGACTCTCCAGGTTTAATATTGAGAAGTTTCTTTTTCCTTCTTTTATAGTATCACCACTTTTTTTGTTGAATAAAACTTAATAAAGCATATCAATTTCAGAGCTAACTCTATTCTTGAATCTTTCTGGAGAAATTTTTTTTAATTGTGACGTTCTTCTATTTCAGTTAGGGCCAAGCGATGACCAACATGACCTAAACGTTTTGCCTCCTTTTTATTTAAAAGAGTCCGGCGGGCACATGGAAGTGTTCTTCTGCGTCTCGAGAGGTCATTCCTTTTTTTACATCATTTACGGCTCGTTCTAAATCCCGTTTGGGTATATCATTGGTAGCGTCTAACCCCCAACTTCTTTCTATTACGAAATGGCATTCCTAGACCTGTAATTTAATAAAAACTTATAATAAAAAACATATGACCAAATTAACACAAATCTGTTCATAAAGCCCCTAGCAAAACCTACCGCAAAAATGCAATAAACATGTTTAATAGTCGAGGTGCAGATATGCTTAGCTTTTACCTCAAAAAACGCGGAAAATTACGTAAAATGTTCGTACCTTATAGCAAGCAACGAACCGCACCAGACAAGGGACAAAGTTATACTAACCGAAAATCCGACCGTTAGGTGCACGCCAAACTTGTTTTGGCCAATCTACAGAGTTGCCAAGTGGGAATTATTTTTGATCATTTTCACCTTGACAGCAAGCAAAGTTGAACCGCTGGGCAAAGTAGGACATATCTACGATACTTCAACGTTACGGGTTTTTTAAAAGAAATGAAAGAAAATAAACTTTCAAAATATAAAACACCACGCATGACCTTCTATTCGCTTCAATCGCTTCGGGGGCGCAGCTAACTGAAACTAATCCAGGGCAGTCCCAAACTCACACTTTATATACTATTATATTATATTATAAGAAGTGAGTCAACTATCTCCAAAGGAAGAAGCCTACGTCTCTTGGATACAAATTAAGTTGTAGAATCATGCGGAAAATATCTGTGAAGGTAGCTGTGCCGAGCGGCTGAAATTAACCGAAACGACTTCCTAGCAATCTACAATCTACTACTACACTAGCATATACTAGCTAAGTGACCAATCTACCCAGTTTTCAATCCATTTAATCTGTTTGATGATCAATGTACCTGTTTTTTTATTTGCCCGCTTTATTGACCATTTTGCAAAAATCCTATTTAATACTTATGTAATTATAATAATGTAAAAACATTTTTTGCCGGTAATTGTCCTATTCGATAAATTGTTAATAGCTAAATTATTTTTTTTCAGAAATTTTCGGTAAAATTTCTTTGGAGCAGTTTTCTTTCGTTAAATTGGTTTTGGACTAATTTCGGATACCCTGAATTTTAAGCGACAATTCAAAATTAAATATTTTAAATTGTTGCACTATAAATTTATTCGAAGAGATATATTTATTCTTTTTGCCGAACCAAAAGAATTAGTTTCTTTAGTTTTTTTTCCATTTTCATACCTTTCTCCGGCTTGAATATGTAACTTGTTTTCAAAAAATTTTAAAGGTATTGTATGTATGATTTTTTTACAATTAATTGTTCCCAAATGAGTAGTCTATCCTGACTAGCCTGCTATTTCAGATGGCATTTTGCTAAATATATTTTATTCCAACAGGCCTCTTTTGGTATTTCCCAATCTTGTAAAAACAAAACGTCTATGAGGGCGTAGGTTCGTATAAAAATATTTTATATATAAGGCGATCACAAACCTTCTGCTAGTATAGTTCTTAGTATCAGGTAACTCTAGTAACTATAAATGCATCTGTATTTTCAATGTTGCCAATGCCTCGCGGCGCTGCGGCGCCGGCGGGCGCCAGCTTTACTAAAAACAGTGGCAATTTTCATCAGCTTTTGGTGCATCTTTAATCAAATTCGATACTTCGTATTTTTTTTTTAATTTTTGTTTGGTTTACTACCAGTGTTATGTATTTTTAAGTGAGCAGTTAACTTCATAAATTTTCCAATGTATAAATCATTTCTGATTTTCGAACAATTTTTAATATCCATCGATCGGGCGCAACTTATCGATATTCGCTTAACCTTTTGATCCAACACTTGCAAATGCTTGACGGTTGCTACCTCCCATCTTCTGTAGCTTCTTGCCAAGGATCCCTCGAAAGCACACCGTAATTAGTATTTTTTTATGGCAGTGGCACAACCTCTTTAGTGATCCTTTAGATCCTATGGCGCTCGACGAGCAGTGTGTGTGCGAAGATGTTGATTGACACGGTTCTTGAAAAGTTGTAGGTTGTAACCAAGATTGGTAGAGGATAGGTTGCTTTGATCTGACGATCCCGACTAGTGTGACGTCATCTTTGTGCAGCGAGTATGCATTAGACATTCGAGCTGTCTTTGATAATGTGAATTAGTTTACTTTTTTAACGCTTTTTTACTTATAATTATGAAAAATTAGTTACTCAGTTATTTCAGGCCCATATAGTAATAAAACATAACACTACTTGAAACTGATTTTTACCACGTTTTTGTTTTATTATTATATTAGCTGGCTTTCATGTCCGTCTGTCCACAAATCTTACAATCGACCTTTACCTAATTTCCCGTTAACCGATTTTAATGAAATTTGGTACATTTATTTAGGTTCGGCGACAATACAATATTATTTAAAAAATGCGTTGGTGGGGGGTCGTTGAGAGGGTGAGAGGTGGTTGATATTGATACAAATTCACAACTTTTCAACCAAAGCTGCTACGAATTTGCAGTTTTCAGATTTCAGTTCCTGTAAAGATTTCCTAATTTTAGAGAGGAAATCTAAGCTGGGGTCCAGCTGAGAGGGTGGAAAGGGGTTGATATATAAAAAGAAAAAAAAGGAGATAAATAATAATTTACACACGTGAGAATCAAGAACAGAAAATATTTGCTTACAATTATACCACGTTTCAAAAACTAACTAAAAGTATAAAGTATGATAATGCTTGTAAGAATAAAAAATAAAATTAAATAATTTAACACTAAGTGGTCGTCTTACTAATTTTTTTAAGAACTTTTCTTTGGGAATCAGAAGGATCTTCTGTGTGTGCTCTTTTCAAACTAGCCTCTTGCTTGCTGTTGTTTAAATATTTTATCCTTACAAATACCCTTTGGCGGCCAAATGCTTTTATTAAATCCTCTGGTACATCTTTGACTTTTTTTTTCTAATGTTTAACACTGTTTCCTGAACAATGTGTTTCTTAAAGGAAATTTTATTTTCATGAGTTTTTTTAAAATAGTATTCCATTTTAAAAACTTGTTTATTAAATTAAGTATACCTATAAACCGCACAAAGAAATCCACCAAAATACACGATTTAATGATACAAATCCACCAAAACACGATTAAAACACTACGACCGACCAAGCTTTATAAGAATCTTGATGGCCAACGACGCGGCGCTGCACAAAGATGACGTAGGCAGTCCCCTCTCACGTATTCCCCGCCATGGCTATCAAGACAACCTATCCTCTACCAATCTTGGGTTGTAACTAGGGGGAAACAGATGTCCTGGGAGTGAGTTCCACAGTGATGCAGTGCGCCAGACAAAGGAGTTCTTGTAAAGCGATGTGCTGGGTGTTTCCAGTTGTACGACGAACTGGTGCGCTCTTGCCGTCTGTCTTGACGGTCTGACAGGCGTTGCCAGGGGCGGAATGGGGCGGGCCAAATCCTAGTAACCCCTGCCGTCAAGTATCTGTAAAACAGAGACATTTGTAGAGCAAGAAGCAACTGCTGCGGTGTATACAGTTTTTTGTTGCGAGGCACGCCCGCGTTAATGTTGAATGTGTCTGAGATGTATCCATCGACTGCAACGTGCAGAAATCGGTTCTTAATGAAACTGGAAAGTCAGGCTGCAGAGAGGCTGGCAGTCCGAAGGAAGGCAGTTTGTTGAGCAATATGTCATGCCAAACTCTGTCGAATGCCTTCGAAATATCTAACGCAATCGCTCGAGACTCTTCATAGTTCTCAATTGCCCTACTTTATATAGGAGTGACATAGGCCAATATGAATCTAGGACTATTTTTCGAATGACAATTTTCCGAAAGACAGTTCTTCGAAGGACAGTTTTTCGAATGGACAATTATTCGAATGGATAATTATTCGAACGGAGAGTTTTTCGAAAAGACAAATATTCGAAAGGACCGTTTTTCGAAAATATTAAATTATAGAAAACATAAAGATAATTAAAAAAAAGCAACTAATAAAACGTTCAAAAAGAGTGCGCGCGATACACCCCGGTACAAAGGTAAAAGGGATGGAGACCTACTGTGCAATAGCTTCTCCACCGGCCGTGGTTTCCTACTTTCCGACCAGCCGAAAATACTGATAATAATGCGGCTCGATGGATCAAAATGTACGATCTTTATCGTAGGTATTTTCTCTCGTGACATATTCATATCTACCGTACAGGATCGCATCTTGTTATGACAGGCGTATAGGCGACTATAATATAAACGTTAATAGGTATTATTAGGGCTTTGCATGGCCCTCCGCTCGCTTCGCTCGCTACGGGAGCTCAATCAACAAGAACTAACCAAGTGCTAATCAATGCTAACCCAAGGCTAACCCAAACTAACCCAAAATTAGGAAAAAAAGGTAAATTAATAAAAAAACAATAAAAAAAACATCTGTCGCGACCGACGGGAATCGAACCCGCAGCGCCGGAATAACATACCTTCTACACCACCGAGGCGTTGCAGAAATTTTGCTAAAACGGTAAAAGAGACTAACCCAAACTAAATTAAAGATTCGAAAAATGGTCCATCCGAAGAATTACACATTCGAAAATTTGTGGATTCGAAGAATTGTCTTTTCGAAGAACTGCCCATTCGAAGAAATGTCGTTCGAAGAACTGTTGTTCGAATAACTGTCGTTCGAATAATTGTCATTCGAAAAACCATCTGGATTCAGGCCAATATATCTCCTGTCGATCTCTCTTTGCAAAAGCCGTATTGATTATCGCTGATTATTCTGTTGTTCTCGAGGTACTTGAGTAGTGGCTGATTGACTACACGTTCCATGACTTTGGAGATCATGGGAAGCAAGGCAATTGGGCGATAGTTTAAGAGCGTGGTTTTGTTGACTTCTTTGGAACAGCTTGCACTCGAGCGACTTTCCAAGAAGCTGGGTATATGCCTTTTCGTTAAGGCAGAGAAAAAAGTCTGGAAAAAACTGGTGTTAGTTCGTATGGCTAACAAACCCCATAAATGGGGATCAAAGTTGCTTTTATGTGGTGTTTCCGGGTATACTTATGCATTCCAAGTGTATACTGGACAAAACAATAATCCCAACGAAAGATTTTTGAATGATCCAGATTTCGGCGCAAGTTCAAATGTAGTTGCTCGCCTCTTACGATTAATTCCAAAATTAAGACGACGTAAAATTTACTACCGCAATTATATTACTTTCCTTTTTCTAATAACATACTTGCACAGGCAAGGTATTTTGCCATTAAACACCGTATTGCAAGCTTTCCACTGAACAGCAATTCAAAAAGGAAGCAACTCTTATGAATGTATTGGAAATTTGAAAGGTGTTGTAGTTAGTTGTTTATCTTGGAAAGATAATAAAATTGTTAATTTAAGTATTTAAACCTTTTTTAAATATAATTCTGACTGAGGATCTTAACATATATCCGAATAGAGATAAGAATTAATATAAAAAATTATGTGATTTATTAGCAAGTTTTAACTTAGGAAATAATATTGTACAACAAAAAAAAAACTAAAGAGGAGTACGTGTTAGATCATGTTTTTACTAACTTATTCAATTCCACCAGTATGGTATTAGACAATGTTTTTACCCACAATAATACTGTTTTGGTAAAAACTAGTATTTTTTGAAAGAACAAAAACGTATATTTAGTGAAACTAATGTTGTAATTATTAATTTTATTAATGACCTGCGACAGGAGACTTGGGGGGTCTTTTGTGACCTTAGCAGGGCATTCGACTGCGTTGATCATGATAGAGATCTAGAGAAGCTCGAAAGATATAGCATTAGGGGCCCTGCGCTTAAGTGGATATCCACTTTTCAGTGGGACAGACAGCAATTTGCGTATATCAACCAAATACGCGGCTCTAATAGGTTAGTATCTAATTCTAATTCACTAAATACTAAAATGGGTGTCCCACAAGGGTCAATATTGGGACCAATTCTTTATATTTTATATACTAATGATATAGTCTCTGTATTGGACAGTGACTGCGTTTCTGCGCTGTATGCAGATGATGACTCCATTATTTTTACACCAAAAATATCGACATAATACAATCGAAGTGTAAGATGACCTTCTTTCATGGTTTGGCGATAATTCTTTACTTTTGAATGCCATAAAGACGAACTATTTACGCTTTCCTACTAGACAGAATATGAATGACTTAAATTTAAATATTCAGATTAATGGTCACACTTTGTTCCAAATTAAATATGTATGGTTACTTGATTCGTAATCTGAAGGGAATTCTAACAGAAAAATAGCGTTTATCAGTGTATTATGTAGAAGTGGACTCGCGCTTGCACTATGGAACTAGTTTCTGGTGTTTATCGCCGGCAGCCTCCCAGGTGTTCATTCACCAAAAGAGAATCGTGCGATGTCTGGCAGGAGTTTGTAAATTTCAAACTTCTTACTTTGACTTCTATACTTATTTACAAGCTATGCGTAAACGTTTGTGAAAACAAATTATCTTTCATGTTGGAAGCAGATGAACATTCATTTAATACTAGAAATAAGAATGATTTTAGATTACCATTAAATCGACTAGAATGTGCTAAGAAGTCTCCATATACTTTAGGATTAAAAGTTTTTAATAACCTTATTTGAAGCAAAATAGTACATTTAGGAGTTTTAAAGAGTCGCTACGTGTGTACCTATTAAATAAGTGTTTCTATACTCTTGGGGAATTTTTAAATGAGGACGTCTAATAGTGAAATATTGGTTTGTTAATGTGATGTATGTTTGTTCCAATTTATTCATACGTATATAATTGAATTTCTACAATGTATCATGTAATGACGTATTCCATACATTTTGAAATATCCTGTGGAAAGCTATTCTATTTTATTTTTATGAAACAATCGTACAAAGATTTGACAGAAGAAAAGAGAAAATAAAAGGAAGCTAGTTGTCCAGAGATTGTTAAGTTATACAACAAGAATTTCACAGTATAAGGCTAAAATCTAAAAAATGGTACTTGACTATTCTATCACGTAGTTAAAATAGCATTAGTAAATTCATGGATCTTGTACAAAAGGGTCTGTTAATTAAAAAAATAAAGCCTATGATTCACAAAAAAAAAGAAGAGAAGTTGCCAAAACGCTTCGCAATATTGGAAAAACTTATCTATCAAGCAGTACGATGCAAGATGAGTTGGTACCAAAAAAAATACTGTGTCCATCAGCTGTAGTACCACCAGTTGATGTTCGAGGAGATTCAGTAGATCACTCGCCCGAGTGGACGGCCAATAGAAGACGGTGCAAGCATCCTTCATACAAAAGCTTAACTTATACGTGCTCAAAATGCTAATTGCATTTATGTTTTAATAAAAATTCAAATTGTTTTCGTAATTTTCATAAGAAATAAACAGCTCTTTTCATTACATGTGCAGGGTATCAGATATGAAACAAGTATTTTTTTAATAAAAATATAAATTAAGTTTTTAAAATTATATTTGACTTAATTCTTAACACTTTATATATTTAAAATGATTTTTTACAAATTAAAATAAAGAATCACGTATCTAAAGGTTAAAAAGAACTGATTTATTTATGACAGATTTTTTAATATAGGTAAAACAAAATGTCATAATTTTGGTATTTGTGACGAGAAAGTATATCCTTGGCATAATACCTTATTTACTTAGTATATTTACAAAATCTATTATTTTTGCCTCAATTTACTTCCCCTCTTTCATGCCAAAATTGTATACGTCAGATTTATTTATTTTGCGGCTTTGATTTGGACGCTATGATTAATCACATTAAGAGAAAATCAAAATCCAAAGTCTGTCTGACAGATAATATTGAGTTTAGCATTTTGAGAATAGTGGATTATGAACCCATGCCTGCAGCAGTCTCTCCATACTAACTTCGAAGTGTTTATAAGTCGAAGCGCTGACCGCCAGGGTAACGAGTATTAGTATTAATGGCTATAGAACCAACTGGTATTTTCCAGGTGCCTAGACATACTTTCAAAGTTTCCAGAGTTATGTAAATTATGTTTCAGAATCTAATGCGAAAATGCTGACAAAGGTAACTATTTGTATGTAAATACTGACAGAGATAGTACTATCAACAGAGATAGTACTATCAACCTAGACATACTTTCAAAGTTTCCAGAGTTATGTAAATTATGTTTCAGAATCTAATGCGAAAATGCTGACAAAGGTAACTATTTGTATGTAAATACTGACAGAGAGAGTACTATCAACTTAACAAGAACATTTAATGTTACATTTAAATTTTATTGCCTTATTTGCACCAATTAACTATTACAAGGACCAGCACTTCTTTTTGGTTTTCCCGGAGAAATGTCGACGTCTTGTACAAGCAGGAGCCAAAAGAGAATTTGGGCTGGGCAAGCGCAATGCTTGAGCGCCCCGACGCTTTGAGCGTGTGTTAACGTTAGTAGCGTTGCGATGTTCCGAATGATCTCTTCCGCAATCCGCGAGTGTGATCCGTAAAGTTGTGCGTAACGCGCGAATATTATTGAGGTTTAAAATTTGGAGGACTGGTTACCGAGCGCGTTGTTTTTTGGTTGTTTAAGTGAAAATGGGTTTTATATGAGAGTGTTAGTTTGTTACTGTTTGAAATATTGGTGATTGCTTTACTCTTTTAGTGGTGAGTACCTGTAAGATTCCTATGTCGGTATAATGAAGACTAATTATTTCAAGTATTTGCATTATTTCTACTGGTAGAAAGTTAGAGCAACCTAATTGATAGTAATATGCATAAGTGTAATATTATTAATTCACACTACAGTGACCATTGTGCACACTTGATTATTTTTGAATCACTCATGAACAATAACAAAGATATTCATATCGAATTCAACTGAAAGTTTGCAGACCCTGATAAATATCTTGAATTTTGATTTGAAAGTTAATACTTTATGGAAAAAAGTCATCAATACCTTAGCATATTGTTTGAGGTGCTGTTGTCTGGTCAAAAAGATCTTCCCAAACATACAAGGAGTCATTGGTTCGATAGCGAATGAGAAACAATGAGAGTGGAAATAGGTAAATTATACTGGCGCATAGAAGCTCCGGATGTGCTGAAATGGACCAGACGTATGAAATAAGACAAACAGTTTATAAAAACACCTATAAAAAATAGTTTTTCCATAATAAAATCTTAAATTCCAGTAATAATACAAAAGAAATATGGAGTATTATAAATAGCAAACTAAATAGAAATAATTCGAGCGGTAACTGTAATCATTTGAATTTAATAACAGTTCGTGATTGTTCTAATAGTGAAAAATGTAAACCAGTAATATATAAATAAAATGGTAAAAAATATATTTGCTAGTAAAATATTTAAAAAATATTTCCAATTCCCTTAGAGAATAAAAATATCTTATTAAAAAGGGAACAAAAAATATGCATACCTAATGTTCTAACAACATAGGAATAAACTTGTTATTAGTCATACAAAAAATGCTGCTTTACAAAATAGCACGTTTCTATAAACCCATTTTTAACATACTCGCACCTTCGGGAAAACATTGACGCAAGTACAGATTTGTAAAATGTCGAGACATTTTTAAAAAAGTTTCGGAATACTTAAGACTTAAAACAAGGCAATAAAATATATATCTGATGAGTACTGTAATCTTTAGGGTACTTTTTTAACTTGTATAGGTACCACACCAACTTTGATTTTTAACATTTTACATCTTGTATGTGATAGAGGGGTTTAAAGCGCTGTATCCTCTCAATTGTGTCATTGTAGCACAGAGCTCGGTGATTTTTCAATTAACGCAATAAAATTACATTTAACAAAATGCACGAGTGCAGCAAAGAAGGGGTATTATGGTATATTGAATGAAAAATAAACTAGAACAGGGTATTATAAAATTTTAGGTACAATATCAGTGTTTAACAAATTTAATAAATCTTCGTATATGGGCTTATTTAACAGTAAAATTATTAATTCTCTTACTGCTAGAACGACCAGTTCTAATTGGAGCAGAAATCCATTCATCCTCGTAACCAAGTATCTTCTCCCTTCTTGAATTCCACCATCTTAATTTCAGATACTTTTATTTGATCACCATTTACATTCTTTGAAGGATTTTAAATCATAAAAGTCCCTAAATGTTAATTCGTTTACTTGAAAGGGCTCTCCATTATTTTTCTTGTATGGATCAGAGAAATGTATTGATCTGGGATGTACAGGGTGTTTCCTAACCTCGGTAAAGAAATGAAACTGGTGATTTCCCACGTAATTTTAAGACGAAAATGTGGTATAAAATGTTTTCGAATGTCGCTTCGTTTTCAAAATACAGAATGTTGAAAAAAAATTTTTTCGTGTTTTCATTTTATTAATAAATAATGATAAGCGACATTCGAATAATATTTGCACACCTTAATGAAGAGTTTGAGCACTTAATTTTGTGTTCATGTTGAACTTCTCAATTAATTTATTGGCGGAGATCCGGGTAACGACTAATAGAATTTCGCAAAAAGCAATAATACGGGCCGGTTAAACACTCAAAATTCTGATTTTATTCGATAAAAAAATTGATTTTAAGCAAATTAAGTTTTTATCCGATCGGACGAAAAACTATACCTTTCCGATGAGTTTTCTCATCGCAAAAGTCATGGTTCGTATATTGTATTCGTTGCTTGGCAACATGCAATAACTGTACGTACAACATTTCCGTCCTAGGCCGGGCATATAACATTCCCGGCCGGGAATATAAAATTCTGTCATTTTTAAACACACCTTGTTTGTCGGATCTGACGTTTATCAAAAGCAAGATTTAGCTGTGGTTTCCCTAGTTACGTAATAAACTCCAAGCTCGCTCGATTCAAACCTTAACATTATGTTTAGTTTAAATTTAAAACACCGTTTTTATTTAGAGTAATATTTGGCTCTATTTTTATAAATACGTATTATAATTCTTGTATTTTTCTTGTATCTCTTAGAGTTTTTGAGTAAAAAATATTTCTATTGTTCACGTCACAGGACTTTCTTTAAAAAAATATAACACCTAAAAATAATAATATAAAAATGGACCCACATGTAATATCAAATAAAGTGTCCTCCATGAGCTAGTAAACACCCATCTATTCGACGTGCTA